>CM037851.1:215350046-215423292 GCA_021234595.1 Delia radicum
TTTATACATTTAAATATAACGGTTAATACTAGTTTTAGTTAAAGTGAAATAAGGATAATAAGAAAATATTTGATGATAATGAATAAACAGATAAATAGATCATTTTCAATAAATAAAAATATTTGATAAACTTAAGTTTTATTTTAACCAAACCAAAATTATATAGATAATAAACAACAATGATGAAACAAAAGAATGAATGAACTCCGCGCTTCAAATGTTTGTTTATGTTTGTGTTAGAGCGACGGGATACGGGTCGAAATACTATCCAGTGACCCAATATCCACATTGGGGTATCTAGGGGCATAGGATGGAAGAAGTTGAGGAGTTTCGTCACTGCGACGGAGTTCCTGGGATAGTAAGGTGACATAGGACATAGAACAGATGGTTTAGAGCGCACAACAAGCCGACATTCTGGCTTAAGTGTAAGTCCTCAGGGACTTGAGTCGGTTTAGGGAAGTATTTCCCTTCTCCGAATCCTCTTTTCGACCTAACCTAACCTAGAGTGAGAAGAACATAAAGGATACATAGAATACAAACACTAAAAAAGGCTACGACTATACGTGTACAATTAAGTTCGTTTGAGTGATCGCTTTTTCTAGTTCAATGGATCTGAATGAACTAGGTCGCTCTTCTAGTTCAATCGATCTTTAACAATTTCGTTCAATCGTTTGTTTGATAAATTTTAAGCAAACTCTTCATATTAGACACCTCTTTTTAACATTAAAAAAAAAATTGAGCTGGTACATTAAATAAGAAACAAAATTAAACTCAAAGGCAACATAAAGAAAATATTACTCAAATACCAAAAATTAACGAAAAGAGCGAAAGACCTAAGAGAGACCTATAAAAAAATATATTTTTACAAAATTTATTAAACTTTTTTATTCACTGATATTCTTTCATAAAAATTTATGATAAACGATTTATGAAACAATTTCATCAATATGATGAAACTTTTTTCCCTTAGTGTAGTAGATAAATTCAGGGGGGTTATTACATAATTCGATTCGAAAATTTTTGTTCGAATTCGGAAATTTTTAAATTCTTGTAAAATGATATCCGTACTTAAAAATCCAACTTTTTTTTACTTTTCGCATGTACTAGCTCATTGTCTACACGATTTCACACATTTTACCCATTAAAAAGTACTAGTAATTACTTTATTTCCAATGTGAAAATTCTGTTCGAATCGAATTTCTTTTCGAATCGAATTACGTAATAATCCTCCTGTTTTTAACAGGTTCGTCAGCCACTCAATGCAACGTTACAGACAAACTAACCACACAAACAAAAACAAACGTAACGTAACACGGAACGTAGCGTACTTAATTGGTACGTTACGTTCCGTCAGCCTTTAAAGTATTTGTGAGAGTAAACACTTCTCACTGAAAATAATACATTGCATGCAAAAAGAATGAGATATTTTAAATTGGTTCTGATAGTTTTTGAGTTTCTAAAAGAAAAAGAATATTAAATGATATATATTTTTAATTTTAATTGAAAAATCAAGATTGCAATCGATGGTTTCTAAATTTACATGAAAATTAAGAATTTCAATTGCTATTTAGAGACCTTAGAAAATCGATTTTTGTAAATTAATCCTGTTTCCTTTTCTTATTGCAAAAAAGGGTTGTATATATTATATTTTGTTATTTTTCGTTTCGTTTCTATAATTCTCTACGGCATTTGCGTTCCTTGAAAATATACCATCATTTAGACAATAATTGATGTAAATAGTTCAAAGATAATTTCGTTTATGTTATATATAATTATTTGTATTGTTTTTAGATATTACATTAAGTCATGTCGTCAATTTGGGAGTATGAACATTTTTATATTTTGTAACGTATTGTAAATTATTTTAATAAGATTCAAAAAAATATGTTTTATGATTTTCAGCAAATAAATTAACAAAAGTATAATTTTTTTACAAATTTTTTGAGTTTTTTCAGTCTACTAATATTCAGCAAAAATTTTATTAATTTTAGCAAGGGTGTTTTAATTTCTAATCTACTAAGTATTAGCAAAACTTTTGCTGAATCTACTAATTTGTTGCTAAAAATCAGCTCGCCGATTTTCAGCAAAAGATTTTGCTGACATTAGCAATATTTTTGCAAGCACCCTCCTGACTAAAATTTTGCTGACTCAGCAAAATTTTTTGCTGACTTTACTAACTTTTTTATTTGAGTGTAGTCATCTATTTAGAACAGAATAAACTCGTACAATATTAAAATCGATTTACCTGGAATGAAATTGTTTTCACAACGGTTATAAAACGTTTTTATGAATTGATGAAGAACTCTAAAATATTTGAATTCAAGTTTTTTGAAACTCTTCGTGGTATTAGTTAAATCTTCATCAATTTGGTTAATAATTGATGACAAACGTATATGAAACGTTTTCATCAATATAATGAAAATGTTTTCCCTTAGTGTTTGCAAATATAGTCTACCTCAGTATATTTAGTCAATTTGTTTCGTAAGTAATTTTGAAAAATTAGTAAAATGTTTTACTGAAATCAGCTACAAAAGTTAGTAAAAATTCTCTAATTTGTAAAATATAAATAGCAAAAATTGTTACTAAAAAAATATAGTGTTGTAAAAATTAGTAAAAAGTAAAGTGAAAAAGTGAAGTTAAAAACCTTTAACGAATATTTCTACTAACTTTTTGTTTAGTATGACATGATGTATAGTATACATGATGTATAGTACACTCACTATACATCATGTCTTACTTAACAATATTAAATTTTAGAAAACTGGATAACATTGTATAATAGGGTGGGGCAATTAGTATGGAAGGAAACAAATCTAATGGGCGCTTCGCGTTTCTGATTCTTGGGATTGTACTGAGCAAAAAAGTCCACTACTAGAATATACGTCTACGGTGAAAATCGAGCTTCCACATTTTGACTTTACGGCAAAAAAGCCCTATTTTGAAATTAAAAAATTATCCCCTTAAAATCCCACCCACAAATATGATTGATGCATTAATCTGCTAGAGAATCTTCCAAAGAAGAGATTGATTTCATAATCTTGGATAAACTCCTCCTACTTCCTGAGATATGTCCATCCCACACATTGTTACTTTCACAAAATACGGCAAAAAAGGCCTATTTAGAAATTAAAAATTAACCCCTTAAACCCCACCCACCAAATATGATTGATGCATTAATCTGCTAGAGAATCTTCCAAAGAAGAGATTGATACCATAATCTTGGATAAGCTCCTCATACTTCCTGAGACATGTTCATCCCACACATTGTTACTTTCACAAAATACGGCTAAAAAGTCAAAATCTGGAAGCTCTATTTTCACCGTAGTCGTATGGTCTAGTAGACTTTTTTGCTCAGTACAATCCCAAGAATCAGAAACGCGAAGCGCCCATTAAGATGTTCAAATTGCCCCACCCTATATATTATACAATATTATTTTTATTTAATATGATTTTATTCAAATAAGTTGTCCTAAATCCAATTAAATACCATAAAACCGGAAAAATATGTATATTTTCTAAAGTAATCGCGGTTTTCTTTTAAGTTCTAATATATGACACAACACTTTTTTGTGATTTTATATTTTTTGGTGGTACAATATATATTTTGAAATGCGGTACATATACAATGAAATCTACAAATTAATGTATTTAACTATTATTTTTTTTTTTATTTTATTTTATTATTTAATAATCATATAATTACAAATTATATACTATTACCTTAACCGAGCACTAGCTACTATGGCCTTCGGCGCGTTGTAGCGAAAACAGACCAGTGCCTCTGGTGGGAATCGAACCCACGACCTCCGCACTGATAAGCCAGCACGCTACCAACTAGCCTACCGGGGCGCACTAACTATTATTAAATCCAAGCAAAAACACAAATTTTAATACTTTTAATTTGCTCTAAACTTTGTTTGAGCCGTTAAATATAAATGTTTAACGTGGATGCATTAGACATGCTTCATAAAAAAAAGTTCCCGAATATACTAAAAAACAATTGCCAGAAATACCAATAAGTGCAGACAACTGCAAAAACACTTAATGATAAAAAAATTTCAAATAATTTTTGATGATGAAAATACTTTTATTTTGCTTGAAACAACGAAAGTATTAGTTTTGCATTTTATTCTGATGTATTGAAAAAAAAAAACTTCCGACAATTTACGGTATTCGGTCAAAGCAAAGTTCGAACCCAAAAGTACTAGTGTGGGTAGCCATTTCGGCAAAAGGTATATCATGACTTTACATTCATGATTCAAAAGATATGACTGTAACCGCAAATTTTTTACATTAATAAATGTTTAATAAACTAGAAAAAATTCTCAGAGATAGAAAATCTAAAGACAACATATTATTTTGGTAAGATTTAGCAAGCTCTAATTATGCCAAAAAGGCGTTAGAATGGCTTAATGCTAACAACATTCCTTTTGTACCGAAATACGCAAATACTCCAAACGTCCCAAAAGCATGTCCAATTGAAGAAATGGTTGGAATGCATTATTGAATAATTGAAGAAAAAACTAAAAGCAGTGTGAAACAAATTGAAATGAATGTCGTCCAAAGCATGATTGGAGGTATCAAGCATAAGCTACGTCAAATAGAAGATCGCGGTCTCTACAAAAAATGAATTAATAATTTATAGTCTATACTGTGTTGTAAATAAAATAATTTTTAAAAAGAAAAATTATTAGATTTTTTAATTACAAGCGTTTTGAAATTGTCCATTTACTAAATTGACAAAGGTTTCTTTATGTGCATCAAAAAATAACCTGTGGCACAGTATCGTTAACATTGAGCTTATGGACGAAAAGCATATTATTATGTGAAATTTCAGTAGAAATATTATCAACAAACTGCAGAGTTTTTAGTAATTCAAGTTTGTGTTGCTCTTATTGATGGCGTTTATATGATACCCAGGGCAGCGACTGTTATGCACTAAAATACCGAAAATATCCCCTCAAAATATGCAGTCAAAAACCAAAGTATGCATTTAAAATAAGCACTTAAACCAAAATATGCACTTAAAACAATAAAATGTTCACTAAAAATCCAAAAACCTGCAATAAAAATCGTAAAAAATGCACTTAAAATTTGTGGATTTTTTTTATAGTCGATTTGTTGGTCGAGAGTGTTAATTTATAAATGAAGTCCACTAATATGATAAGCAGGGAAATTTTTCTTTTGTAACGGAAAAAGTTAAAAATAACAAGCAAAATAGCACGACAAATCAGTCAACATGGCACAAGAAATGACAAAAATGGCAAAATAGCTACGAAAATGTGTAAAATATAAATAGATAAATATTTAAGTTTTATTAAATTTTGATTGCATAGTACAATCATAAGCTTTTTCAAGTTATCACAAAGAAATTTTCTACTAGTGTCACATAAAACAGTTGAGTTTATTTAAAATATGCGTTCCAAATGTGTAGATGTAACTGGAGCATATTTGAAAGCATGTAACTCCGAAGGGGATACATTTTCATAGTATGAATAATTTTCATTCTTATTAAATTTTTTTTTTTTTTTAATTAAGTCAAAGTTTATAGGTCACTATTTCGATTGAAAACTTTATTACATTTTTCAGTAATTTAATATTTGTTTGCATCTTTAATGTTTTCCTATAACATTTAATTTTCCTTAATACACGCAGATAAAAAATATGATTGCCGACAAAAAAATATCCCAATCACAATAACAATCATAAACATGATTCTGGGTGATCATATTATAATCACTGGGAACAATTTTATCATCATCTAGAATCATAATATAATTATGGGTATCATATTATGATTGTAACGTGTTTTAATCATAACATGATTCTATTAAACTATCATAACATGGTGCTCTTTTTTCTGCATGTAGAGAGTCTTTTTGTTCGCAATTTGGTGATGCTTAAATAAAGACATTCGAATTACTTTTTATATAAGCTAAATCAGATTTTATTTCAGGTTTCTGAATTTTGCAATGCGTATAGATCTGCATCATCGTCACTTATGATATTTAATAAGTCACAAATTTCATTGAAACTATCCCAACAATATATTTGCAGCTTTAATCCAAGTTCCATATTTCGTTGCGCATGGTGCATGTCGTTTAGTTAATTCGGCAAATGCTGCCATTTATGGCAAATGCGAAAAAACCTGCTTAAAGACTACCAATGATTCCTTTTGTTTATTTTTAATTGAATCATAATTTAAGTTCTTACAAAATATGCAAAAATATGCAATGAAATTGAAAATTTGCAACAAAACTTGCATTTGCATGAAAGTCGCTGCCCTGATCATAACCATTGCAATGTACATTTATAATCTTTATAGTTGACGCTTCTACAAACAACAACGACTAGAGTATACACTGAAAATATATATTTATGTGTCCTTAGTTAATAACACTGACTCTGACCCTCATATTATTTTATTCCCTATTTCCCACCTCCAACTGGGTTTCTTTGTTATATAGCAACAGTGTTGCCAATTATTTTTTTACAAATACCCCTAAATTGTCCAAAAAAAACCCTAAATTTGCTCTACTACCAAAAAAAAAAAAAATCAAATTCTTTGAATAAAATATTAATTTCGTTAGAGTTTTACCGTTTTTGAAGTCACAATCTGAAATTTTATTTTAACAACGCTGTAAAATGCTTTAATTTTACCAAAAATCCTTAATCGATTATATTTTTGTAAAATTTTTGCATAAATTAAAATTTGACAAAGGTAATAATCGAACTGAACATTTTATATTATAAAAGCCACAATTGTCTGTCCCTTTTAATCAACATCCTCCTAACAAATTGTTACCCCCCTAAACGACTAAAAAATGCTCTAAATCTAGGGAAAACCCCCTAACTTGGCAACATTATATAACAAGAGTCTAACTTTTTAACAGTTAATATCACAAATGTAGCACGAGACACTGTTATCCCCTTTTGTCGTTGATTTTCTGTTTAATACTCGCTTACACACACACATACAGCAAAAACTCCCCATTCAAGCAGACTCACTAATACATACATACATACATGGTTAGTTGTGTTAGTTACATTTTGCATATTGTCGTTTGCTCTGTAAATGATATTTCATTTTACATAGTAAAAACATTACAAGGACCAGGAAAAAAAAAGAGACGCTGTGCAACCATGTGGTTAGAGTGCATTTAGCATGTTGGTTGTTAAACATTAGTTTTTAGTTTGATAATAGGGACAGTTATGACATGTGGGAAGATGTCATTTCAAGTTTATATTATGAAACTTCACATACCATAAAGCACTGATACATCTATCGCTGGTGTAATGTTTTGAAATGGTAAGTTTTTCAACTCGCATAAAAATTATTTTTAATATTTTCGACATTTGGGAGCATATTTTGTGGCAAAGTTTTTAAGTTTAATATGTACGAAAAAAACATAAGCCAGCAATACAGAATTTGCTATTTTAATATTGAGGAAAAATAACAAATTGTTTAGATTTTAACCGACTTACTTTTTTTGAATAAAAGTAAAGCTAATTATAGTCATATCAAATTTAAGTAATATTTCTCCGAAAATTATGAAAGATGTTATTCTATAAATTTCCTAGTCGATATTTTTGTGGCCAAAAGTTTAAAACTTAAACCTATATGGATCAAGTTATATAAAATAATTATTTTTATCAAGTTGAGATTTTTTTTTGTTTTTATTAATTTTAAAGCTTTACAATCTCGTAGTCATAATTAAAATTTATTTTCATGGGCCTTTTTTTATGCCGAGGCCACTAAGGGTTAACGATTTTTTAAATAAAAGTAAAGATAATTATAGTCTTAATAAATTAAGTAAAACTTCGCAAACTTTGATAAAAACATTCAAGTTTTGTAAAATGTCCTGGAAAGGAGTCGCTGCAAATACAAACTCGAATTATCATTTTTCCAATTTATTTTTTTTTCTTTAATAACAGTAGTAGAGATATGAACCATTTGTAATAAGACTAGGTGGTGTAATGAGAAATGTATTTTTGAGGGACACACTCGTGTGTATATTAATATGGTGTATCGCATTAATAGCGAAAATGCGATACCATTGAACATCAATGAACGATTTCTCCCATAAAGAATAAGATATTGGAAAGGGTAAACCTTAGTTTGAAAAGCAACAAATTCGACTTTCAGATGACATAACAAGTTTTGTGAATAAATCGTAATTAGGGGCATTTAACGTCCTGAATATAGCAAAGAACAGGGTTTATTAAAATTGTAGCTTCAGATATCACAGAAACTTGATGCGATGGTGAAGTTCCGGGGTCCGATTTGTATTTTGCACACATCAAACCATTGGGAAAGTCTATTCTAGTCTTAAAGTTAGTAGACTTTTTGGTCTGTGTTAGTATTTCTCATTAAGCAAATTGTAACGCTAAATTTGACAACCCTCATACACTTCGGTTCACTTATTTAAAGGCACTAAAAAATCCATATTCAGCAGCCTGTATCTTTTGCAATTTTTAACCGATTGCAGAACTATAAAATGAAAATGGAAGCTAGACATCTTGAGATATAAAAAACATCCTGGCAGCAGCAGTTCCTTACCTAAAGATCTTTTTTTGAGCAATTTATCAAAAAAAAGTTAAAAAATTTGCTATTTTTTTTTTTGGTTCAATTGGATAAAGGCATTTTAATTAAATTTAATGAAGAACGGTTTTTCTTGCTTTTTAATTAATTTTACTTTCTTAAAGAGTTTTTAGTAAGTTTGTAACAACCGCCTTTGGTTTTAATAACTTCAAATATACGGGTTTTCATTGACAGATAAAGCAAATTAATGTAATCCAACGAAATTTGATTCCAAGCATCCTTAATGGCCTGAATTAGTGACTCCTTGTCATCGAATTGTCTTCCTCCTTCATAGACTTTACGAGATAACCAACCCCAAACATTTTCAATAATGTTTAGATCAGGAGAATAGGGTGGCCAATCAAGAATATTTACATTCTGGCTTGAAATGAACTCCTTAACTACTCTCGCGTTATGTATAGGAGCATTATCCTGCTGCAATATCCAAGATATGGGACCAAATAGTTCACTGAACTTCGGAAAAGCCGATTCCAATAACGTTTTATAGCTTGCACCAGTCATTTTTGCACTTTGAAATTCAAGATCGATGGTGCCATAGTACGTAATAGCACCCCACACCATAACGCCGCCCTCTCGGCTGTGATGTCGGTTCAAAAATCGCTTTCCCCAGATCATGGAAATAATAGTTGTAGCCATCAGGCCCATCTAAATTAAACTTCTTTTCATCCGTAAATATTACGGTTCTCCAGTCATTTACATGACCTCTTTGGTGAACATCCCATACCATATAGTCTCTTGCGAATTGAAGCCGCTTTTCCTTACGCGGAGCATTAATTAGCGGTTTTTTTTTAATTTCAGGTATTTTAGATACTCACAGCTCTTTATTACTCTGCGTACTGTTGACTTGTTCGCTTTCACTCCAGCTTGAGCTCTTATTTTTTATAAGGATAAGGCAGAATTAGATGCAATTCTTATGATTTTTCTTTCTAATACGCAGATAAAGACAATGAAAACCTACCTTTCGGGGTCCAACAACTGTTGGGCTTCGTCCAATTTTTTGAGCTATTGCGCGGTTAGAATAACCTTCAGAACGGTAAACTTCGATTTTAATTTTTTCCCATAAATTAAAAAATTTTTTTTTTGCCATTTTGACATGTAAAATTATTAAGATGCAATAAATTGTAATAAACAAACGCTACAATCAGTTAAAAATTGGAAAAGATACAGGATGATAAACACAGATTTTTTAATGCCTTTAAATAAGTGAACCGGATATATTTAACAAGGTATGTTGTGTAAGCGGAAAGTAAGGGAATAATCCATTTTTATATTGTTTTTTAAAACATGTACGTAATAATTGTTTAATAACATGATTTCTATATTTAAGTTTTTTTAAGTTACCCAGAGAGAAAAATACAACCTGCACAGTGTTCGCAAAGCGTCAGCGATGGTCGGTTAAGCGTTTGCAGAACGTAGGATTTACAATCTTGAGAGTATTGTTCTGTTACCCGATTGAAAACAGTGGTCAGCGTTCGGTCTTAGTCTTATTTATCATATTTAAATGTGTGAAATAGAATAAAATAAAATGCTTCTAAGGTCTAGTTTTTAGAATGTAATGATTAAATATGTTAGTTAAGCGTTATTTAAACCCTGAATTTTGTTTGTTAGATATGGGTTATATATAGGTTTTAATCAAGGTTTAACCCAGCGTGGTCGGTCAGTTAAACTAAAGTATAAATTTGTCAACAAAAAAACAGCGTTACATAATAATTTGTTTATGTGATGCCACATTGCAACGTATTTACCTTTTTATAGAAATTCCAACCGGAAATTAAAACTGTTTTCAAAATTAATGTGGCATGCTCGTGTAATTTGACATTTTTTAAATTATAGTAGGTGTAGGTGTATAGTAGGTTAAAAAATAGTAGGCGCAGTAAAATTCAGTTTAATTTTCTTTTGAGGTTAACTTAACATACCAATAAATTAAGTTTAATTGACATCTCAAAAACTAGACCTAATAATGCTAAAAACAATATTAGCAAAGAATTTTGTGGGTGGTACTGGCAAAACACATGATTTGCAAACAAAATAGTATTTTTCTAGTATAATATCAGTTGTGCCTTTCGCAATTTTTAACATGGTTGGTTTAAACAAAAAAACAGCAATGGTTTGCCAGTACAATTCTTTTGGTACGGTTGACACTTTCTGCATGGGTATTTATTGTTAATTTATTTTTCAAGAAAAAAGTTTAGCATAAAGAGATTATGCGTGTGTCCTCAAATACAATTATGCACGAAATTGAAGATGTATTTGAAAAATACGAACAGCTAAAACTACATTTGGTACAATAAGAACAAGTACGTACATAATTTTTTAATTGCATAAGTATATTTTGTTATTTTATCTTCGTTCGTCGGAAACAAAGCACAAAGGCAACAATAAAGGTAAAAAACTAACTTCGGAATTTTAAATCTTATTTAAGTTCAATGGTATAGTACACAAAAAAAACTAAAAGCGGGTTTCAAATAAAAAATTTATTGAATCAATTAATATTTTAATTGATTTTGCACCTATCACTGCAATAAAAATATCAATTAAAAACTTTTATTAAAAATTAAAAAGATAAGAAGTTATAAATTTGTGTTTGTTTGTTAGTTTGTGTGTGTGCTTGTTTTGCTTGTCAACTTCAAATGCATTTGTACTGAAAATTTTCAATTAAAGCATACAGTGTATGAAAAAATAACTTGAGAATTACGTCTAAAATAAAATATGTATTTATATATATAAAAGTCAATTAAAATATTAATTTATTTAATTAAATATTTGTTCAGAAACAAATTTAATTCAAATCAAATCTTTAATTAGATATTTTATGTTCATAATTTTTTTCTGTGTAATATGTTTGTAATTTATTTAAACAAATTCATTGAAAAATTTACTATGTTTACTAATTTTTTTTTTTTGCTAATTTCAGTGTTTGTATTTACATTATTATTTTGCAAAAATTTTACTAACATTTAGTAGTTTCACTAAGTTTTTCTACTAAATTAATTTAACTAAATTTAGAAAAAAAAAATTGTTGATTTTAGCAAATCGATTTCCATTAAGAGTTTACTAATATTTTACTAAATTTTAATAATTTTTGCACTACTTTTACTTTACATACAAACTACGGCCAGCTTAGTATTAGCAAAATCTTGTAGTTTTTAAAACTTCTTTTTTTTTTTGTTAAAAATTTCTAAAAAAATTTCATAAGTAAATAAAAAAGCTTTCAGAAACTACTACTAGTTAGTGTAAATGTAGTAGGTATTATACGTCAGTATCTCTTAAATCTTGAAAATACATTATCCACTCAAATCCTTTAAATTGTATATTCTTTTTAAGAACTTTATTTTAAAAGTAAAGTACTAGTTTTAACATAAAGCTAGCTTAATAAAGTACTTTTATAAAGTATTTTTAACATATGAAAATCCCTTAATGCAAAATACACTGTGGTGCAAAAGTGAGCCAAACTAAAACGCAAAATGTATCTATTCTCCAAATCATTTTTGAAACATGGATTCAATATGGTAATGTGTCCTCTGCATAATCATATAGGTCCAACCTTTTGGCCTCCCTTTATCTTTTACAATCTCAAATTGTATAGCAAATTGTCATTGGCTCACTTTTGCACCAAGACTCTGATTAACTAAAAACTAAACTTTTATTAGAGAACTAAGAACTTTTTTGCTACTTAATAAATAAATATCATAATTTTTAGTTAAAATGGTAAGTAAATTTTAAAATGCGTGTTTATACTAAATTGCGATAAAATTATCTTTAAAATAAACATTTTAATTATTTAACAATTCAAAATGAAATTAACCAAAGCTATTAAAAAAAATTACAGTAAAAAAAATAGTAAAAATTTTCAATAGAACATAAATTTATCATTTGGGGATACATTTAGCTTTTGGCTCGGAACTTAAATAAAAATCGAGTGCGCCCCGGTCGGCTTGTTGGTAGCGTGCTGGCTTATCATTGCAGGAGTCGTGGTTTCGATTCCCACCAGATGCACTATTCTGTTTTTGCTACAACGCGCCGAAGCTAGTGCTCGGTTAGTGTAATATGATATAATTTGTAATTATATGATTATTAATTAAAAAAAAAAAAAATAATAATAAAAATCGGCGATAAACAAATCAAACTCATACATAAAGATAAATTTTACGTTGCCAACTGGATTCTTTTATTTTTTTTTGCAAAAATAGTACTTAGCACTGTGAAACCACTATAATGACATTTGATATAATTCCAACCACACCATATGCAAAATTAGGTATAAAATTTTTATAATTTTTGTTTTTGCTAAAATATATATTTTTTTTATGTGAATTTGGGTGTTTTAAGACTATTTGCACTAAAACTTGGTATGTATTTTCAAAGTGATATATACAAATATTAAGGGTAGCAGGTCACTTGTGCCCAATATGCAAAATGGAAGGTGTGAATGACTTCAGTATTACGATGAAAATATGATTTTTAGCATCGTTTTAGGATGTTGATTACAATTTTTCTAAAATAAAGGAATTTAAGTTATTTAATCAAGCAAATATTCCTAGTCCATCGAAGTATTTTTCTCAAACTTCAGATCCAAATGCTGAAAATCTTCCCAAATGATAATTAAGTGTTCTACTAAAAGCAAATAAATCTATATTTTTTTAGAAAACACTTGTACGTTTTCACCAGTTTTTATTGTATTAACAATTGTAAATAAATATTAGTACACATCTCCCTCTTATTTGAAGAAATTTTGAAACATTTTGGAGTAAACACTCATGTTAAGGATATAAGTCGTCTAACTTTTATCCTGAACAGTTTAAATGCGAAATTTAATTACTTGTTGTCTGAAAATGTTCTTAGTTGCCCTCTTTATTTATTATATAATATAAAATAGTTATGTAATAAAAGTACAGTTTGTAGTTAATCGGGATCTTGGTCGAAAAAGTGAGCCTTCTCTTATACAGGTTGAGATTTTAGAAGATATAGGGGGCCAAAAGGCTGGACCTCTGTGATTATAAATAGGACAAATTATCATTCCTTTATTCCTAATTGGATTCGTTTTCATACAAGATAAGATCAAAAAAGATATTAAGAAAAATCTGTTTACTCAAAAATTAATCTTTTTCTGTAGCCTTTTTTTGAGCTGTTTACAAAATGTTCTAACTCAATTTAGTTTTGTGTGTTTTCTTTAATTTTTGTGCTTGCATGACTCTTTTTAGAAGGCTCATATTTTCGTCCAAAAATTGAGTAATTTTTGACAATAAAATTTTAAATTTCAAAAATATGTGTTTTATTTGATTGATTTTCGACAGATAAAATAAGAACCCTAGAAAAAGTATCCATGTTGGGATACTTTAATAATTTTTTCGCAAAACTAAAAATTATATTCGAAAAAAAAATTTATAAAAAGGTAATGTTAATGTATTTTTAAGATACAATTTTTTTCTATAAAAATATCTTTAACAAAAAGGTAAATCTTATAAACTAAAATGATTTGTAAAATGGATCTTTTATCAAAAAACATAATTTTTATTTTTAATAAAAATTATATCAAACTTGAAAAATAATATTATTGAAATTATTCTTCCAAAATGTTTATTTTTATAACAAAAAGTTATATTTATTTATATTTGAGGAACAATTCCTCTTTTATTTGTAATATTTTTCTAGTAGTCCTACGATTTAGGGTGAATATCTGCATCGTTAGTAATGCTCAAAGTAATTTATATACTTCTTAGAAAATAAATTTAAGAATTAAATATTTTAAATCTCTGCTAAAATTAAGCAAAAATTTATTTTAACTCTGTAAACAAATGATTTGCTAATTTGAATGCAGTATTTTACTTAAATTTTATTTATAATTTATATTTACAATTAAAACAAAAAAGGTTTAAAGGTTCTTCCACAATACTGGTTTACTCTACGCTACAGATTGGATTTAACAAAAAAAGTAAAAGAATTTTACAAAAAATATTTAAGCGCAAAAAATAAAGGAACACAAACACATCTATTGCGTATAGTCCCTATATGAAATTTAACCGGTTCTGCGTGTGCCACAGGATCGGTCCCTTCGTGCCAGAGACCGGTCCACTGCTAAACCCTACCCAATGTAAACAACTGGCAACTTTAACATTGGATTGTCATAGGAGGGGGTCATTTGTCCTGCTTTAAACCACATAGTGGCATACCACAGGACTAACCAAAGATGGGCATACCACAAGACTGTCGCAAAATGGCCATGTCGTTTAAAATATACGAAAACTAAACAGCTTCCAATGGGTAAAATTCTGGCCAACTGGCTTTTTCGTATTAATAAGCATTCTGGTTAAGTGGTATGTCCTCCCTTTACCAGTCACAGGATTGGTAATTTTAGGACAATTGACACTGCTTAACCCACTTCAGTATTAAATTATACCAGTCCTGTGATAAGTCCTTCTTTAACCAGTCACTTTTAGGTCAATTGACTCCTCATTCTCCATAGGGGTATTCCAGTATTGTAAATAGAATTTTATTCTTGAAACTGATGTCTTTAAACTTTCAATGAATTCATAAAATTAGTTTGAAATAAACTACATAAGTTATTTAAGTAAATTAACCAAAAAAAAAAATCGAATAATAAAATTTTTTCATAAATGAGAGAGAACTTTTTAGTTGAAGATCTAAAACAAATTTAGTTAACCTTCAACTGTGGATGTGGTGGTAAATTTTACCCTCTCTTTACATTTGTTTGCTGCACTAAAAAAGGCTTGTGAAAAAAGTGCCACTTTTTAGAAAAATAAAAATGGGTAAAATTTACCACTCATCGCTGACTATATCCAAAAATTTCACCTCCCTATTTAAATGTTAAATATAAAAACCATTTTACAAAGCTGTTTCATAATAAAGCAAACGAAACATCGAAATTCTGTCGTAAAATATAAAAGAAAAGTATTCCTAAATGTTTACAAAATTTCGTAATTTCGTGTATTTTTATAAAATTTTCATGGTGCGAAACATCGAAACTTTTTTCGTGAAATGTTAAAAAAAAAAAAAATCGTAAAATGTACACGAAAACTTCCTAAGTTCGTACATTTTACGTAAGATTTTCGTGGTACCAGATACCGAAATATTTCGTACATTGTACATTAGAGCGGGTCGATTTAAAAATAGCTCAACGTTCAAGGAAAATCGTATTCTAGGGATCAAAATAAGAAACTTTGCCGAAGGAACCATATATCTAAAACGAATTCTGATGTCCCGACTTTTGACCCGTAGGGTCAAATTTTGAAAAATCCCACTTTGATATTTCAGAAAGTAGGAGGAATCCCTCCAAGAATTTTGAAAAATTCCACTTTGACCCATTTAGAGTGCCCGAATCGAATCCAACCCCAATCGAAAATAATTTATACATGCATCTGCTAGAGCGTCTTCCGGAGAAGAAATATAGACCCTAATCTTGGAAAGACTCCTCCTATTTTCTGAAATATCTCTATCCCGAGATTTGTACATTTTGCTATAAAAACACGGTTGAAAAGGCTCTCTTTCAACTTAAATTTTAACCCCTTAACCTTCACCTAGAATGTGGAATTTTTTTGCCTCTATACAAATCGACCCGGCCTATTGTCCATATAATACGCATATAAGAAAAAAAATATATACTGTATAAAACCTGGTTTAACTAATTTTTATGGCTTAAATTTAGAAATTAATTTTTTTTTACATGGCCGCAGAGCACGAAGTTTGATAGCCTTATTTTCTATATTGAAACCACAGGGTTGCCACTGGGGGTAAGAAAAAAAACACGACAATACCCACATATTTTATTTATTTATTTGTTTTTAAAAAAATAACAAAAAAACAGATAATGAAAATTTAAAAAATATAAAATATATAAAAAATATAATAAAATATCACAAAAAATAGAGAAAAAGACAAAAGTATTGAAAACAAGATTAGTAAAAATTATTAAAGAAAAACATTGAAAAATTAAAGTTATTCAAAAAAGTTATAAAGTAGTTTTTTGAAGTGCGTTACGTTCCTGGCTTGTTGTATGTTTTGTGGTAATAAATTACAAAGACTAGCAGAATTTACATGAAATTGATATTCAGAAACAAGAGAGTGATATCTAGGAAGTATTACCCAGTGTACCTGGAATATCGAAAAAAGATATGTGTCCGCTTAAACTTTATAAGAAGCAATATATGGGAATTTGACAGTCGTACCACTATGCTTGTCCATATAAAGTACCCGAAAATTAACAAATTTTTTACAACAACAACAAAAAAGTACCACAAAAAGTACCAGGAGTTAGCCTTCGAAAAATCCTACACGAAAATTTAGCATTTACAAACAGTTTATTTGAATAAAGTGTTAACACGGGTAAATCTAGTCACATATAATATGATTAAGTCATATCTGACTTTGAATGAGTTCACATTACGGCTATTATATACAAAAACTTCTGATCACTTTTATTGAGAGATATTTTTATATGGTACTTGATATAATTATATATCTCCAAATCTTACTCCATGTATAACTACATAAGCCACATAATAATAATCCAAATATATGTAGTGATCGATATGTTTATATGTATATGGTCCCATCTTCTTCTTCTTCATTTCCGCTTAACTCCCTGTGGAGCATGGTCACATGCTAAGTCTTATTAAACTATACGTGACGCCATACTGAAAATATTTTCCTTATAATTGTATTATATATAATTCCATACATATTTTGGTGAAGTTCAATATGTTAGTTTTTAATCATTTTGTTGTTTCATTTAAAAAAAAATTTTTCTTTAAAATTGTTGATTTCTAGAAATCTAGAAACAGTCACAAATAAACGACAATATTTTATACTATTAAAAGCGTTTAATATCAGAATACCAAAGTTATTTATTTAAATATAAATCTTGGGTAAAATTAGCTATTAAATTTTTTGAGTGCCGCAGCATATGCGGCAAAGCCAGTTAACTGGTTAAAGTTCGCTGAAATTAAATAGCATCCATCGAAAAGTTAAAAGAGGAATATTTGTAATATTTGTCATTTATTTTTCCTATGTTGTAATTAATAAAACGTCAAAGAACAATCCGAGAAATTTTGCTGATGCTTCATCAGGGCAAGTTTAAAATGTCACGAAAAAAAGTTGAAAATGGCACGCAAAACTGTACGAAAAACCATGTCAAAACTTGACAAAAAAAACTTTATTCAATTCACCTTTATGAAATTTTGATTGCATTATCAACTTATCAATATACCAACTTATCAATAAGAAACTAACCATTAATGTATCGTAAGACAGTTGAATAAATTGAAATATGAGTTTCATATACAAGTTTGTGGCCACTATTTCTATGGAGAATTTTTTAACAATTTCATTTTTTTTAGTTTGAATTTTTACGTCTTTTTCAGAAATTTGCAATTAATACTATAATTAATATGCAATTTTATTTAATTTAATTGTGAAAGGCGTGGTAGAGAAGAATGAGTGTATTTTCTAAAAATCATAACTGCATTGTAAATTTTCAATTTTCTGAATCAGACTGCGCAGTTTCTGGTATTGAACCTTCGTCAGTGACCTTGTTTTTTTTTGAATAATGTAATATTTGTTATGTTTTTATTTGTTCGGTTGCGTCTATATGAAATTTTCTGTGTAATCACTGACCGTGTTATAGATAAACTGATTTCTAATGCCACATGCACTCGCACTACACGTTAGACAGAGCGCTTTAGCGCACTGATCTATCGTCAGGCCGAGTTTTGTTGTGATTAAAACTAGTTTTATTCAATACATGGTGTTTTAGTTCTTGCATACATAATCTCAGAAGTACAACTCCAACCACACAACAGTTCTATTTTTAGAAACTTACCTCACTCTAATGTCCACTGTTTTCCCATATGTTGTAAGTGATGCCACATCTATGATATATTCTTTGTATCTTCGATAGATTTTGTTATCGTCTTTAGTATTTCGTCTTTAGTATTATCTTCAGGGCGATCTATAACATCTAAACTTTCGTTTAAAGAAAGTCTTTTTGTTTATAATTGGATGATCGTTAACAAAGACATCTAAAATTACTTTTTATATAAGCTAATTCAGATTTCAGTTCAGGTTTTTGAAAGATCAATTGTGCATCATTTCTATGTTATTTTTATTGAAAAAAATCTAAAAAGTATTGCAAGTTAGTAGAAAATCGCATTTTATGATAAGGTGGAGCAAAAATTGGCATTTGTGGCAAAAGTAGCAATTTGTGGCAATCGCCATAAGAAACTTGTCCTACTTATTATTGAAAAATTTAATTCTGGCAACCGAATTATTCGAGTAGCAACAAATTTGGTTGTCAGATTCATTATTAGCCGTAATAACAATCTTTACATTATACACCATTTAAAAGGCATATGGGTATCTCGATAATTTTTTTTTTTCTTTTTTTTTAAAATAACTTCAATAAAATCACTGTTACATTTGAACGCGTTCATTATATATTCTTTTACTGGGTAATCTTATGTTAGCAAATGAGTTAACGAACGACAACAAGAACAACTACATTTATTATTGTGTTAACAAACTTCTGCATGTACTTACAAGTACAAGAGCATTACCATTAACACTTTGTTAGAAAGTTACATTGTATCTAAGTATTAACCAAATTACAATTTACACAATAATGAGTTTTGGACACATACGAACAAGAATATAGACAATTATAAAGAAAAGTAAAACAATACTTATATGAGCGAACTGTGAACATTAGGGGTATAACCGAAATTTGTCCCTTTCACTAAGTGGCGGCCCATATTGTTTTAGTAATGAAAATAGTTTTGAAGAACATTTTATTGATATAAATTTATAAAAGTCCTCCGTTTTTCACTTTCTTCAATACACAGTGTGGTATTTCAAAAATCTTTTGGAAATAATTCTGCCAATACATTCTGGTGGGTCGGAAATTTCATACTTAAATAGTGAACTTAATTTCAATCATAATTTTAAAAAAGTATGTTATAGATCCAGGGGTACTCAAAACTTTTAGGGCTTTCCAATTTTATTAACCGATTTTCAAAAACGTAACATTACTACGATCTGCTTGTAATGATCTACAAAAAATATGCTAACTCCTGTGAGTTATCTCTTAAAAGCACATTCGCGTTACAAAATCTATATGTTGCATTTTTGCAATAACCTTATCCGGGTTTTTGCCTATGGAACAGACAAATTAAGTCCAATGCTATGAAAAGTGTTCGTAATGTTAACAACAAGTTATTTAATTTAACAAAACAACTTAAACTTAATGGCCCCTTGCCATAGTCCCGCACTAAAGTCGGCTTTTTTTTAAAAGCGACTTTAAATTAAAAACCTGTTTTTAACTATATTGCTATTATAGTATATAGTCAGTTTTACGTGTGTCACATAAAATGTAAAAAATGTTTTCATACACCTTATACTAAAATATAACCAAGTGTCAACATTGAATAGCTGAATTTATATTAGCTCAAAAAAAAAAATAACTAAAAAAAAAGTTTAATTGTATTAATAAAGGCATTAAATGTATCTAAAGTTTGCAATGGCATGTCCGAAAATGGCAAATTGAATTATAATTGTTTCTTTTTTGCGACAAATACATTTTAAGAGCTGAAAAAGCCGAAATGGAATGGGAGCCGAAAGGAGCTACTGCTGATAAGGAATTCCTCTGGATGTGCACATCTTTGAAGATTTTGGTTTTTGTGTGAGATTTTATTTGTTCGATTTGAGATCATGACAAATTTTTCTCTGAATTAACAGAAAAATTATAATTTTTATATGATAATTAACTTTGACTATTAGAAAAAACACAGAAAAAGTTATTAGACACTAGCATGAATGGAATGCATTTTCTGAGCCACTACGGTCTTCATCAACATTCTTCGTGCCATTTAGTGTTAATCGTAAATATCTTCTATTTAACTCACACTTTAAAGGAATTGGGTGACTTTAAATCCCACATTACTCTGTGTGTTGAGTTAGAATGAATTTTACCACAAACGATTTCTATTTATAGTGTTTTCTCTAGTCATTATCATAATTGCCAGTTTAACTTTCAGTTAAAACTTTTAAATGGCAATTCTTTTCTCTAATGTCATCATATACTATCCTTCTACATAAGCAATGTATATCAACAAACATTAAAGATTTTTTGTTAATACATATATCGGGCATATTTTGGGTTTTTTTCATTAAAAAAAATTAGAAAATTAATTAAAGAAAAATATAATATAAAAATAATAAAAAATTAAAGAAAATTTCCTTGCCGAAAAACAGGTAATTGTGTTGTTAATAAGGTTAAAATCAACTCTATCTCTAACATACAATTGGTATCCAACTAAGGAAATGTGATAATTACTTGTGAAAAAGAGAGAGCAATAGGATTAAAAAGAGGGAAAATACATTATAAAATTTGCCCTGTGGCGATGTCTCAACTGAAGACGCAAAAGTTGTCAACCCTGAACGTAAAAACCATACGTCAATCTGGTAACATTGTGAAATAGAGACGGAGGAGATTAGAAAAATAAACAAAAATTTAAAAATAGAATATTTGTGTTGTTAGTGTTGTCACTTCTGAGTATAATATACAATTGCAGAAAAAGCTAATAGGAAAGAAAACTGCAATTTAGCTGCATTAGATTCGAGGCCATACTTGGGTGTGATCGCTAAATTGTCATGACTTGGTATTGTTACGTTTGTAATGTACGAAAAGTGCAGGTTTGGTTCTTAGAGCCGCAGATTGTTGAAAAATTTATCATATACAGACAATCTGACAACTTATAAGACACAAATAATAATACAATTTAAATGGAAAACCACTGATAACGCCTGTCCATAAAAAGGCAGATTTAAAAATTAATAGTGTTTATAATTTTTAGAGAAAAACGTTTATTCTTCTTAACCTCAACATTTCTAAAAGGAAGCATTCCAGTTGAAAAATAAATTGTTCATATATATAAGTTAACTCTGTCTCTTCTGATTAAAGCAATACATTGTGAATGCTGTGACTGACAAAAAAAAAACTCATCGCTGTGTCGACCGTGACTCAACTCGCTAAGTCACAGCCTGATGCATGGCGGTATGTTTAAAACTCACTACGACACTAAGTTAAAAGTTTTTCTTATAGAGAAATTTAACAATATAAAATACTTTATTCAGTTGACACATAAATTAATTACCTATTGTGTGCGTTACATTTTTCAATAAAAATGTTTTCTTCTTATTCCTGTAAAAATTCTTCAGTAATTAAATTAAATAAAATTAATTACGATCATCATTATATGACGATTACAAACACTTTACATCAGTAAAAAGGGTATTTTAGTAGTTTTTGGTCAAAATTATAGCAAAATTCTTTTGCCTCAAGATTAACAGTTTCTTCGGGGACACATATACTGTTTATATTTTTCTAAACTAATAATTCATATAGTTTATTTTTACCAAGTCCCGGTGAAAATGATAATATATTGTAATATATGAACATGGCTGATTCCATGCATGAGCATATAATATTGTTTCAAATATAAACATGTATGAAGATATATGCCATGTATGGAATCATATATGGGTCCATATATTCAAACCAAATTTCATATATGATAATGTATGATATCATGTATTGAAATATATGTTAAATATTATTCCATACATGATATTAATTTTATTGTGTGAGTTCAGAAGTGATTATATATTAGCTTACATTTCGTTGAATTAGAAAAAATGCAATTATTGTTGTAATATATGTGCATGTATAAGCAATTATTGTTTCTTAAAGTTTAGAGTTGCTCTTTCTGGATCATTTCGTTTATTTGGATTTATTGAATTAGTTCGTACTTTGCGCTCATAAATTTGTTCTAAAAATTTTTTTCAATTATTTTTTATTTTTTTATCGTTCAATTATTTGTTTACCAAATCTGCACAATATCAGAGAAAATCCCAAATGAACGATTAAAAATTAACTAGTTCAATTTTAAACCGTTCATTTGAGATCTTCACTTATACTGTGCAGATTTGTTAAACAAAAAATTGATCAATACAACAATATGAATAATTGAAAAAAAGTTTTTCAACAAACAGTTTTTAGTAAAAAGCACTTAAATATTACTTGGAGAGCTTTTTGGAGTTATTGTCATTTTTAAAATTTTTCGTCCTAAAAAAAAGAAATATTTTTGAGCAATATACGAGAAATATTACAGACTTGATTATACTCAAATGCAAGGTTAATAACTCAAATTCTAAAAACATTTTATGGTTTAGTTTCTAAATCAAATTTTTTCCTACAAGTAAAAAATATAATTTTCAGTAAAAGCAAATAAATTGACTTCGAAGTTTTAATAAAACTACACTCCGGGAACTTCTGCTTTAAAAATATGTAGTTGTTTGGCTTGTTAAGCAGTTTCTTTATTTTTAATGTAAATGTCAGTCATTTGTAGATCAAATTTAACTTTTTACTATCCTTGTAGTGCATTTAAAAAAAACAAACGACATCAAATTACTATTTTATGATTTTACATTAATTTTTTACAGTTGTTTTTTGTTATTTAAAAAAATAAAAAAAGTAATGTTTGTTTATTTTTTACTAACATATGTGGCTAATTTTTACTAAACTGTAATTTTTTGAACATTAAAAACAAATTAGAAATGTTAGTTGAATTTATTGAATTATGTTAGTCGTCCTGTCTTCAAGTGAAATTTCATTTGTTTTTGACTATAATTGCTGTCGTCTTTACCTACATAATTTCCTAAGTGTAGTATTAGAAATAATATAATACGAGTAGACATTGCAATTCTATAAATTTTTGGTAAATTCATTGTGTTTGTTGCGGAAACTTTGGTACGCTCTCATAAAATTGTCATTAGTTTTATTCACCGTTTTGATATTTTCCAAACATGTTTAAATTTATACCCTTGTGAACATTAACTCTATTAACATGCATTTGTATCCGAATTTATATTGGGCAAATACTTTTAATCCTATAAACGAGTCTCGCAAGAGAAATGGAAAGTTACAAACTTGTTTAGTTTGGTAAAACAAATAAATAGTAAATATGTATTCGATAGGCTTACATATACTAATATACAATTGTTTTTTTATTTGTGTCTGTGTGTATTAGAGCGGCTTTTTTTTTGTATGAAGAAATACTTTCTTGGAAAAATTAAATTTTTTGTTGCGGTTACTGTAGCAATATGTCTAAAAGTTATGTTTGGCGAATTTGAGAAAGGTCGGATAGCTTTAACACGTGACGCCCTGAGACCAAAGATTTCGATTGGTTTAAATGTATGTCTTGCAAAACATAATTTATTATTAACTTTGGTATGCTGAGCACCAATATTTTGAAATTTTTTTAAATCGTGGTAGCGGTTTTTGAGATATTGCGATTAGATTTTCACTAAAAATTAGAATTTTTTGTTTTCAATAAATTAGTAAAACATTACGCGGTTAAAAATCAACATATTTGCATTAATATTTAAACATGTATGAACTCATTCATGCTCATATATGAAGTGATTCGAGGTCATACATGTCAATACATCACCATGTAGGATTCATATATGTTTATAAAAGTTCATATATGATCATGTATAAAAATATTGCCTTAATTTTCGTTAATGTACACATATGAACACGTATGGAATTGTATAGACATATATGTCTATATATGTAAATATTACCTCAATTTTCGTTAATGCACACATATGAACATATATTATTCCTCATATGAACATACAATAATGGTTAATGAACACATATGAATCATGTATGGATGCATGTGAACATGTATGAAGCATGTGTGTTCACGTATGCCAATCCATATATGCTAATTTTTAACCGGGTAATAAAATATTAGTAAAACATTAGTTCAAAACTATTAAGTGCTGAAATTTCCCATTCACCACCACTTCTGAAGAAAATGGTAAAAAGATTTTCGAATGTGAAACAAAAATGTCAGCACTGATCTCCTCACAAACTGAATTTGATCCGTGGTTAGTCAGTAACACATGTATGCTTTAGAAGCATACGGACAAACAATAGTAAAACATTGATATATTTTCAGTTATAGAACTAAACTTTGTATAGTGTAAAAATCTAGTTTTTTCACGCCATTCAGCCAACAATCCGAAATTTAGAGATATTTTTTAAGATAAAACGTCATTAGAACATTAAACAATATGTATGTATGTCTCTTTTCAACGTCCAAGCTTATCACATGGATATTGTAGTTATCACACAGACCAAAACTAAGGGACCTACCTTCAGATAATTTTTTTCGTGGTTAGTACATTGTGTTCGCCGGTGTTCAGCTTCTTACCTCATCAAATTGGAATCATAGCTTAAACGTAGCTTTTAAAAACGCTTATGCCACGAAATTTCACACACAAAAATGGGACTTCGTTATGCACTTTTTTTATCGCGCACTATTTACAAGCCAATTGTTAGCTTTCATCAGGGAGCTAAAGAAATGCCTGAAATTACTAAAAATTCAGGACAAAAAATTTTAAATATATGGGAAAATGTGAAAAATTAATAACCCGCGGTATCGTAAAAACTGCAAATGGCAAATTGGGAATAAACGCACATAGATCAATTAACACAAATTTATGTTCAAGCCAGGGTTTTTGGACATTGAGTATGATCATTAAGCATAAAACTCAATATATACGATTTTATAAGAGATATAACGTCACGAAAAAGTTTTTCCTCGTCTCTCAGTCCACTGAATTTTTATAAATAATTGGCTGAAAAAGTTTGTAGCTTATCCGGAGGTGTTATGTATAAGACTCATTCCATGTCAGACCGTACGATTTTTGCTAAAAATTGACTTTGATGTCTCCGATGTCTTTCAAAATTTAGAATTCATCCGACTTCCATTTTGAAATTTACAGGTAATATTAAGGTTATATTGAGCTTTAAGAATTTTTTTTTTCAGATTTTTCGTCTTGTTCGAAGATGGTGCAAAACAGAATTTAAGTAAAAAAAAACCAAATTTTAAAAATAAAAAAAATAAATTTAATAAAAAATAAACTTATTTTTAAAAAGAAGGTTCAAATACCTATAACATGAGGTATTAAACTTACTAGTTTTAGAAAAACATCAGTTTAAAAGTTGTAATGTCGGATGACTTTTCACTATTTTGACAATTTTCAAATGCTCATAACCTTTTCAAAAAAAAATTTTTAATTTTTTTTCTGGAAACACGGGTAAACTATTTGTTTACGTTTAATACGTCTGGCAAATTTAAAGTAAATCGGAAGAGGTGTTGTAAAAAAGGTATTCGGTCTGACATGGAATGACTCTTATGTAGCATATTAAAACTTATTTTTATATTGTAAAAAAACGCCACTTATTTCACGGACCAATATCAAAAAATAGGGTATTATATGAAAATTCATCGTTATTTTAACTAATATCTATCGGTTTTTATTTTATTTTTTGGTATCATATACCAGTTCTTAAATAAATAAAACATCAATTGGTAGGTTTAAAACGCCAGATACACTCATAATAATCCATATTAAAAAAACGCAAAAATGTCAAAACTACGAAATATTTTGTAAAATTAACAAATTTTAGTGTATTTTACGAAAGTTTTTGTTATTCTAAAATTTTTTTCATATTTTTATGCATATATTATAATCAGTGCAGTGTCTGAAATCGTTGTGTTGCACCCACACACCGTAATCAAAAAGCTGTATTATTTAAGTTCTGTGGCGTATGAATATGTCAAACTTCATAATTTTAAGTTATCAGAGAGTTCGGTTAAAACAAACACACACTTGTACACTATACAAAGCCTTAGCTTTCTAAAGAGACATCTAAGTAATAAATTACACCGCATTAGAAAGCTGTAACAATTGGTATTTTATTAAAATGGTTTTTGCCACGCCCCCTAGCCCCAGATCGAATATAAAAAACCAGCTAAGTTAGCTTCTTTCCGGTCGTTAGTCCTATAAGTGGCCAATTTTCAATTTTCTGGACCGACTGTTGGCTCTAGAAAGTTCTGGAAAGACAAAAACACACACAACTATTAGGAACTTCTGAGTTATTTTATTAATTTAAAACATTTTATCTATGACACAATATGGCGAAAGCATTAAAAAAACGTAAACTTTGATTTAAGCTATTCCAAAAACGGACGAAAACATGGGCTTGGCTGTAAATTATAACACTAACAAAAAAAAAAAAAAAAACAAATTTACATTTAAAAATATCATCATTTTCCACTTTTTTCATCAAATTGCTTTCTCCAGGTTCCCCAGCCCTACACTGAGAAAAAAAAATCGTAGTTAAATCAATTATTTAATAATTTTTTTAAAAAAAATGTTTTAATGTTTAAGGAAAATGAACACTAAAAAATAACCACTACGAAAGAAACATTTTCGTTTTGTTCCGTTTGTTATACTACAAACAACGATTTGAGAACGTGTGCTGTGTTTATAAATACGAACGAAACAATAGAGAAGAAGCTGAATTTTGAAAAGTAATATGTATTTTTTCCTATACTTTTTTTTACCGGGTTCGCCTTTTCGAATGTCAGAAATAAAATTAGCTTTGCTGGTTAGCCTAAACAAATGCGTGTTTGATTTGAAAAAATAATTAAACGCGCGTTTGATTTGTTGGTTACCGTAAACAAACAAGCGTTTGTTTTTTTTTTTTTTAATCAAATGCGCGGTTGGATTGTTGGTTAGCCTTAACAAATGAGCGTCTGAATTTGTGTTTAAATCAAACGAGCGCTTGATTTTTGGTTAGCCTATGCAAACACCGCTTTTATTGTGGTTGCCTATTTATTAAATATTCTGTTTTTCTGAGATATTTGTAGGTTAATGCATAAATACTACTTAAAAACAATATGACAATAAACGAAAAGTCGCTTCATGTTTTTTTCTAATGCAAAAACAATTTATTGAACGGAGGAAAAAACGCAATTTTTTGTAAAAATTAAACCGCAATATCTAGAAAACCATTAGTCCGATATCAAAAATTTTAATTATAGCAATTTAAGGAAAATTTTCGAAATCAAAAAGTTTGGTCGAAAGCGCCACTGATTAAAACTTTCCAATGTTTCTCAAATTCGCACCACATAAATTTAAGACCAACACGTAGAATACTACACTCATAAAAAAAAGTTTGTAAAGTCAGCAAAAAATTTTGCTGAGTTAGCAAAATTTTAGTCAGGAGGATGCTAGCAAAAAAGTTGCTAATGTCAGCAAAATCAGCTCGCTGATTTTCAGCAACAAAATTTGTAGATTCAGCAAAAGTTTTGCTAACACTTAGTACATAAGAAATAAAAAAGCGTTGGTAAAAATTAATAAATTTTTTGCTGAATTTTAGTAGACTGAAAAAAAACGCAAAAAATTTGTAGAAAAATTGTAATTTAGTTAATTTATTTGCTGAAAATCATAAAACATATTTTTGTGATTCTTTTAAAAATAATTTACTATAATAACGAAATATAACAATTTTAATTTCCCACATTGACGACATGAATTAATTTAATATCTGAAAATATATAGAAATAAATATATATAACATAACAAAAATTTTCTTTCAACTACTTACATCAATGGTTGTCTTAATGATGCTATGACGAAACTGCCGAGATAATTCTAGAAACGAAACGAAAAATAAACAAAACAAACGAAACGAAAAAAAACAACCCTTTTTTGCAATAAGAAAAAGAAACCATACAAATCTACCTAAGATGTGTGTTTTTGTCTTTCTCTTTACTCTGTCTACATGTCTGTATATGTTTTTTCATGGTTGATTTTTTTACTTGTCTTGTTAGAGTTGTACTTTTTAATATCATTTTCCTCTTCTCTACTACATCTTGACATGCCGCGACATCTGCTTATCAGCACAATTTTTTTTAGCAAAATTAATTAGTAAAACATTAGTATATTAGTAAAGCATTAGTATAAAACAGTTAAGTGCTGAATAAGTATAACAAAAATTTTAGCTGAAAACACGATTTTAGCAAAAATATTTGCTAAAAAATAGTATACCTGATTACAAGACGTTTACTAACTTTTCTACTAACTTATTTTTTTGAGTGTATGTAAGTAAAGACCACTACAAATGTAGCTAAAAACAAATGAAATTTCACTAAAGAAAGAACGACTTACAATTCAGTAAATTCAACTAACATAGTCATTTGTTTTTTAATGTTCAAAAAATAAACCACAATTGTAGTAAAAATAAGCAATCATTTATTTATTATATTTTATTAAATAACAAAAAACGACTGAAAAAATTAATGTAAAAATCATAAAACAGTCATTTGATGTGGTTTGTTTTTTTAAATGAACTACAAGGTTAACAAAAAATTTAATTTGTTCTAAAAATGACTGACATGTACATTAAAGATAAAGAAACTATATTACAACCCAAACAACTACATATTTTTAAAGCAAATGTTCCCTGAATTTAGTGCTATAATAATCGTAACAATAATTGTTAAGAACCGAAAGTTGAAAAACAAATTCCGCTCTAGTGTTCATATTATGGTTCACATATAGAGATGATAACTGTTAGTCTTCTCATATTAGCATCGAAAAATGTGTACAGTTTTTCCATTTTGCACAGTTAATAATATAAGTTTAAGTTTTTCTTCTTAAAATAAAGTCACCCTAATATTTTTATTTTCCTTTCTTATCCAGACTTTATATTATTACAATTCATTTATATATTGTTAATGTAAATTAGGTTATTTACATATTTTGATTTAATAAATTCTTAATTACATTACGGTTGTTATATATTTTATTGATTGTATTTTATATTATAATTTTAATAAGAAAATTCTATTTATCTATACATTTACTTTATCCTATCATGGGTTTAATACTCCTAAATGATTTTATTTTTTGTACACAACAGACATTGATGGAAAAATATAAATGCAATTTTGTCAAGTAGAGAAAATTGTGATACCGATTATGTTAACGTTAGAATATTGACGATGTCGAAGTTGATATTGATGTTGGTGGTGATATTGGTGTTAGTTAAGTATTTATCTTTTATGTGCCCTACACTACTAGAGGCTAATGGCAATTTACTTGGTTTTTGCCAAGATACTGAAACCACGGTTTTTAAGCCTCAAAACTGGAACCGAAAAAAATAAGTAGGTTTTTAATAAATACTTTAGCCAGTTAAACAAAACTAATTGTTTTACTATCTTTGAAGAGTAATTTTGTTCCGAGCACGTCATATTGTTTTATCTAAAGTACAAGCCTTTTCATATTATATTTAAATTCATTATACCGGAAAACCAAAAAATACAAACGAACATCCATTTAGCCATTTTTTTAATAATACAAGAAACCCTAAACATAACCGAAACCCCGGCTTTTAAATTTTTTGGTTTTTAGCAGACTCTAGTATAAAGCATGTTTTGTAGATTCCACAAATAAATATTCTTAAATTGCCAGCAAAAGTTGTGTTACTTTCTAAATTACATTCACCCTGACGTATGAGTGATATTGAATATACTTTAGATCACGTATACGCCACCGGACATATACATTTATTATTGTATCATAAAATGCATGTGGCTTCAATAAGAACTTACCAATAACGGTCTTTCAATTTGTTAAATTACACAGTGTCACAGTGAAAATGTTCTTTCAAAATTACCTAGTCTATGTTGTAAGCCTGGCTGAGTAAATCGTTTTTCAACTTTCAGATTTTTGAATACACCCTCAAATTCTGAAATTATCGTTGAAAAAACATTTTTCCAAAAATCCACGGACTAAACTATTTTTAATTATGTCAGTTTTGAACCGATTGAAATAAAATTTTAAACGTTTTTAGATAGACGTATGGTTAAGCTTTCCAAAAGTGTATATGAGCAACTTCAAAAATTTACAGCACCTAGACATTTTTTTTTAAGTTTTTTTTTTTTTGTCTGACATCAATGTCGATTTGTGTGTGTATAAGCCGATATTTTAGCGTGTGAAATCCGTTCGCGTTAATCATTTTTATTAAGCGGCGCAAATTTTACGGCGGTTTTAAGTTAAAAATTAAAAAAAAAATATTAAAATTACAGTTTTTATTAAAACTGAAAAAAGGACAACGTGTGTTGATAATACCACTTAAGGGCTTTCTTAGCACTTTAAAATATTTGTGAAAGCTTCAATACTTTTTAAAATACACTGAAAAAAAAGTAAAAAATGTTTTTTTTGATCGTGTATGCATATAAAAATTTATTTAAAATTGTTAAAAATTTTACAAGCTAACGGCTAGTATATGACATAATTTGTAATATTTTGGGAAAAAACTATTTGCCTATCGCTAATGGTTTAAGAGATATAACCATTTAAACTTTACCACTCATGATTTTTTGCTATTTTGATTTTTTACCTTTGAAAATTTGTAAAATTGTTTTGCAAATTGGAAGCTGTAACTAACGTTTTGTTAGTTAAATCTTGGGTTCCAGTGATAAATTCTAAGCCGTTTTCAATTTTTTTTTAATCCGCAATTTTTTGTTTTGATGGCATTGTTTTTATTATTATTATTATTGTTATTTAAAACCGAATACCTAACTGACTTTCTTACACCAATTTGCGATTTGTTTGTTTTTTTTATTGATTTTTATTTTTTCAGATTGGCGACATTCGCGTCTTTTTTCGGTTGATTTGTTTCGCTTCTCAGGTTTTACGAATTTCATGTTTTTTTAATGTATAATCTGAACTAATTTTTATTCACGACTGTTCACGCGCATGAATAAAATAAACTTAATTGAAACTCAAATATTTATTCTTAGAAGCATTCAGCAAAGGCTATTATGATCATAGAGTTTTTATAATAAAGCAAGTTCTTTAAGATGTCATTGCATCGGCGGTAATTGTGCGGTTTTCGCGGTAGTATGTTTTAATTGTTTTGGTGAAATTTGTTAAGGTGGCCCTCGCGAATATTCTTTAAAAATATAGTCTCACTTTCTAGGGGTTCAAAAATAAACCCGTTTTTTTGCAAATATTAATATTTGACCGACTATAAAATACTTGTTGAGATTCTCGGTTACTTATTAACCCGAATTCAAAACTAATTCTTTAAAATTTTCAAAATCAAATATTTCATACAAGGATGCTTTTTAAGGGTAGAAACATTTTGTTTCCTCCATAAAATTTTAAATCATTAAAATTTTTTGGTGCGTTTTCGATTTTAGTATCAAGCTCAGTAAAGTCCTTTATTCGATGTACGTTTGAGCGGAATTGATACAGCGCTTTAGTTGTCACAAAGTGAAATGTGTTTGGAAAAAACTGCCGCTGCATGCGTCAGGATTGAAAAAAAATATTTTTTTGCACTTTATCAGTTTAGTCCGTCGCGAAGAATCTATTTAGATACCTAAACATATTCCCATGCCATGTTTTGAAATTACGCCGTTTTATTAATTCTGCGCTTAAAACACATTTTAATTAAACGGCGCAAAAACCCTATTAAAAATCTTCAAAAAGTTCAAAATTCGGAAAATTTTGGTTTCACTTGTAAACCACCATGCAACTTTTCACCCAGCAGCGATATCAAAAAATTTTTTTTTGTCGATATATTTTCCAAGTCTAGTGACTATATTTTGTATTGGTTTGGATCTGAAAGCTAAAAACTATTACAGAGAAAACGGAATGAATGAAAAAACTCTTGCAAGTTTCAAGTCGTTTTTTTAATTTTTCGAAATTTAGATGACCACCAATTCTTAAGGTGAAGACTTTTCAATGTAAACTTTGCACGTCATATCCTTCAAGTATAGTCATCCAAACCCTGTAAAACGTTTTTTTCAATTCATAAAACTTAACGAAATAAGAGCCATAGTATGTCGGTTTCAGCAGGGGCTCAAAAAATTTGAAATAGCCCATATCTGTTTATACTTTTATCAAACCCATGTGGAAATATTATCTAAAATATTTAAAATTTCCAAATTTTTTTTAACTTTTTAACTTTTGACACCTTTTCTTTCTTAATACTTTATTTAAGAACCAATTTTTTTCTTATTTCTCTTGAAAGTTCGTTTAATGCTGAGTAAAAAGAGTCCTTGTCTGGTAAAATCGGTTAAAAATTGTTAAAGTTATTTTTTTTTTTTTTTTGTATAATAACATTTTAATTTTTCCCCACCACGTTCATGTTTATTTTTTGATCAGTAAAAAGTAACGGTAAAATTGTATGTTTTGCATATGCAGGTAAAAATTAAATTTGTATTCTAAAGAAAAAAAATGTAACTTTAACTATTTTTAACCGATTTTACCAAACAAGGACTCCTTTTATTCAGTAAAAAACGTACTTTTAAGAAAAAACAGAAAAAATATTGTTTCAAATAAAGTATTAGAAAAAGGAGGCAATGTTGAAAAAATAAAAAAAAAATTTAAAATTTTAAATATTTTGGATAGTATTTCCACATGGGTGTACTAAAAGTATAAACATATGTATACACTTAGAACAATATGTAAGTAAAGACCACTGCAAATGTAGTTGAAAACAAATGAAATTTCATTTAAAGAAAGGACGACTTACATTACAGTAAATTCAACTAACATTGTCATTTGTTTTTTAATGTTCAAAAAATGACTAACAATTGTAGTAAAAATGAACCACATGGTAGTAAAAAATAAACAAACATTTATTTTTTTGTTTTATTTTTTTAAATAACAAACAACAACTGTAAAAAATGAATGTAAAATCTTAAAACAGTCCTTTGATGTGGGTTGATTTTAAATGAACTACAAGGATAGTAAATATTTTAATTTGTTCCTCAAATGACTGACATTTACATTAAAAATAATGAAACTGTATTACAAACCAAACAACTACATATTTTAAAAGCGGAAGTTTCCTGAGTGTATATATATATTTGGAAACCTTAACTATTCATCTTTCCAAAACCGTTCAAAAACTGACTTAGCTGAAAATATTTTAGTCCGTACACTCATAATAATCCATGTACAAAAATATGAAATTAATGTCAACACAACGAAAACTTTCGTAATAATTAAAAACTAATTGGAAAAAAAACAAAAAAAAAAGTCATGGTAAAATTAAAATTCAAAGTAGCTATAAAAACATTAAATATGCTTTAAAATTAAAACCGCCATAATTTTTGCGCCGTTAAAGTTAAATGATGAACGCGGATGAATTAAGCTTGCTTAAGCATCGGCTAACACATACACAAAAGGTTATTTATATAAAAAAAACAAGTGCTGAACTTATGTAAGGTGGATGTATATACAGTTGTGCCCACTAGCACACCCACTTTTGTTAAAAAGAAATTAATTTAATTCATTCGTTATTGAACGAAACTTAGTTTTAAAAACTTGTATATCTCATATTAAAAACAAGTGGACTTATACCATTTTTAAAATAATTTGTTAAAATGTCAAGTTTAATGTTTTAACAAGTAAACACCAACTTAATATTAAAAATTGCTCATTAATAGTTGATAATATGCTAACTAATTGCCACCAGAGGCTCTGGTCTTTTGTAAGAGAAACAAGATTTTTATTGTGCTTTTTAATGTACTCCTGTCTATGAAAAGTGAATAAAGTAAGAAGAAAGGCAGCAAAATATAAAGCGCTTCAAACATTGCATCAATGTAATTGCGCAGAGTTCTTCTTTGAATATTTGTTGCGCGCCATCTAATGAAAATTTAACGAACTCGTTGATGTTTTTTTTAGTTCATAGCCAAGTTAAGTTGTTTTAATTGGGTGGGTGTAAGTGTTATGGAAACACCGGAAAAATGAAATTTTGTATACAGCAACAATTCTGGAATTGTAACTTTTTTTTAAAAAAATTTAGTTTTTAAAAACTAGAAATTTACTCTGTTAAAATTAGTAAAACCGTTTGTAAATAAAAAACAGCAAACAAAAACTTGTAATATCAAATTATTTTTATATATTTACCTTAAATTTCGTAGAATTTTGCTGACATTACGAATTCTTTTGCAAGCAGATTAATGACAAAAATCTGCTGATTCAGCAATTATCGAGTAGTGTAATTGGATTCCAGAATTAAATTGATATGTGGAATTAAACAAAATAATGTATTTCCCCACGTAAAAAAAATATTATTTTTTTTTAAATTATGGAAAAGTGACGTTTTTGAAAATTTCAATATGATCCCGAAAATTTTCATTAAAATTAATATAATACTCGTAAGCATCAGAACTTAAAATATTTATCAAACTTCAAAAATTTTAGTTTTTTTATTGTCAAGCATTTACAATTTAGATTTAACTGTACGTTAAATTTAAATTAGGCTCTTAATAGCTGGACCCTAATATCTAGCCCCCCTGTGTTAACTTTAACAAACTAATTTTCACTGCACTGAATCTTATCAAATTATATCAAATTTAATGTAATACAATAAATTTATTTACAATTCATTTATATACGATTCATTTCACAGTGGGAGATATCACAAAACTTTTAAAAACAGTGAACTTTTTATATATAAAATTTTGAGTGCTCGCCATTTTTTGTTTCTAATCCGATTTTTAAAAAACTAACATATTTGTTATCTGCTAGTAGAGACTAACAAGTAGCATGCGAACATGTGTGCGTTTTCTCTAATAGTTTCCGAGATATTCCCATTTGAAAATGAGAAATTCCAAATTTTGTCCGACTCAGGTCCAGCTTTTTGCGAATAGCGGGACGAAGTCAGGGCAAATTTATTTTTTTTAAATAAATAAATTATTGATTAAATAAAAAAATAAATACATTTAATATGGTTACACTCAAAAACTACACTTGTTTAAAGTAGAAATTAAAGAAAAAGAAATTTTTGCGATTTTTTCAACAAAAAGCACCAGTAGTCTTAAATCTCCAGATAAGTACTTTCTTTCTGAAGACATATACAGTTTTTGAAAGGTCTTTTTGCATAAAATCGACGTGAGTTAAAAAAATGTTTGACTTGTATATACTTTTCTTCACAGCCGCTTCTAAAGTTGCCAAATTTGTAAGGCAAATATCCACTTTAACCCACCGTTAACCCACTAAGCATGCATCCAATTAGGTAGTAGTGGAAGCGGTTGTAGATACTCCAACATATACCTAGTTAATTGATAATTGTCTTCCAAAGCCAACTTTAAATGTAAACATGGCAGAAAATAATTTAAAAAATCAATTTTTTTTTTTATATTTGGGAATTCTGGGATTACTTACAGCAAATCATAAATTGGGACATAAATTTCATATTCTTAACTTAAAAGTCTATTTAGGTCCAAAAAAATCAATGGGTTATATCAATTAATAAATATTTTATTGAAAAGCAAAATTTTACATTTTAACAAAAACTGAAATTTTTACCTTCCTATTAGGGTTTTACGCAAGTATTTGTTCTACCAAGACTTTTAAATGGGACTCTTTTTAAAAATGTCGTCATATACAGGCAATTTCCTTTTCAACGATATCAAACACTCATATAATATGTTAAAAACTGCTTAACAGAAAATCATCAAAAGTTGCTTCTTTTTGAAAAATTTCTGTTATATCCCACTGTGCATTTTTCGGACCAAATTGTATTTCAATTAGATATAAGGTTATATCAAATTTCATACATTTCTTTTTTGCATCATATTAATTTTTTTCATTCTGGTGGTATATTTAAAACAGTGAAGGGCACTTTTGCAAATCCTATGTACGCAAAGAAATGCTGCTTGTGTGACGTCGACACATGTACACTATAAACTTCTTCGTGGGGTCTCTGGCAATGTGCGTTCGGATGTTGCTTTGTTGTCATTTCGTCAAAGTTATTTAAATCAGTTGCAGATCAGCACTTGTTAAAGTAAGATCTCGCTACGCAACTTTTTAATTACACCCAAAGAAAAAGGTTCAATGAAAAATGGAATATGATTTTTTTTATAGAGCATATGGATGGTGAGGCGCAATGCCTGATTTGTTATCGCGTTATAAGTAACAAAAGTTTGTTTTGTTTAAGAAGACATTACTACTCTTGCCATGGAAATTACGATAACCTGAGCGGGGGTGATCGATCGCTGAAATTATTTCAATTAAAAGCAGAATTTTTCTTAAAAATTTATTTTTGATGAAACTAATATTCATCATCATACAAGTTTTCAGTTAATTAGAGAAAATGTTTCATTGCCTCTAAAAAAGGCATCCTATGTAGTTGCTTTGGCTTTGGCAAAGCAATGTCGCCCATTTGAGGATGGTATTTTTTTTTAAAGATTTAGCATCAGATGTTTTGAACTGTTTCGGTGCAAAGTGTCAAGCAGGTTTGAAACTTGCCCAAGCATTCCTTTATCTCGACGTACAGTTGCACGTAAGACAGAAGAGATAAGTAAATTGATTCATTCTGCAGCTAATACTAGACTGATAAATTGCAAATATTTGTCATTATCTATTGACGAAAGTACGGACATTAATAATATTTGCCAGCTTATTATTAGCATCAAACCAGTTGATGCAAATTTAACCTGTTTTGATGAAGTTTTAGAACTCGTTTCTCTTCATGGTAATGTTACGGGACAAGTTCATATAAAAAAATAATAATAAAAAAAAAAAAATATTTTACTTTCGACTTAAAAATTTTTCGAGTGTAGAATTAGTGAGCGTCATTCGTTTTCTGCTGCTTCCCACACAAGCATAAATATGGTAGTATGTGTGTTGCCCTTCACTGATTTAAAAGAACACACGATTATTCGTAAATTCATAAATGCTTTTTTTTATCAACTACACTCACCCTGACGTATGAGTGATATTAAATATCAATCATACGCCACCGGACACACAATATTATTATTTGTATCATAAAAAAATTAGAAATTCAATTAAATTTTTGTACACACATTCTGTACGAAGCTTTTAATACATCTAACTACTTATTCAGTTTTTAAAATTTCAAAATGTCGAAATTTTTTCACGGTTTTAATTAAAAAAAAAAAAAATACCAGTATGTTGAGTAAAGTAAGTAACTATAAAATCCATATATTCGGAAGGTTTTGTCGGATATCTTTGATTCGATTCCTACCATTGTCATCTTTAATGCGCTAGAAAAATAATGCATTTTTATGCAAATTCCAAAAAAAAAGTTATCGTTTTCATACAAATACAAAAAAATGTCAAAATAACTAAAATTTTCGTAAAATAAACGAAAATTTTTTCATTCTACTAAAGTTTTTATTCTTTTGACAATTATGAGTGTATACAAAAAATAAAGTGTATTTTATAATTTTCAACTAGTTTTAATACATTTTTAATTTTCGAATATACTCTTTATAAAAAAATTTCTTAACTTCTGTCAAAATCTGTCAAAAAAAACAAAAAAAAATAAAGAATAATAATTTTAATGCAAATTTAATATTTTTAAGTATTTTGGAACATCCATCCAAAACTTGCAATTACATAAAAGTTTGATGTGAGCTAGATTATTCAAGTTCAAGATCATTTGTTGGTTTTTAAACAAAAACCGTTCTGTCAGTAGATAAAGTCTGCATTAAATTAGCGGATAAAGAAATTTTGTATTAAAATAAATAAACAATACGGTACCGTGAAATAACTTACAAATGCAATAAGTCCCAATGAAATAACTCCCAATGAAATAAGTCCAAAAAAAAAAAATTAAAGTAGTCCTAATTTTATTAAATGAAATAACCTCCAAAGAAAAAATGAAATAAGCCTCAACATTTGGAAGTTATTTCATAGTAATAAAATAACTCCCAACAAAGAATGAAACAACTCCCAATGAAAAAAGTCCCAAAAAAAATGAAATAATTCCCAATTCAAAAATATCGAATTCTGCGATTCGTGGCCGTGGCCGCGCCTATAGGACGCGAACTACGGTGGCGCTGCATTACGCGAAACGCGGCCGCGCAGCAGGACGCTAATCGTATGCATTGCTTTCCAGAGGTGGCATGTCATAGCGTCCAATGACATAATGTCCATGGACGTTATGTCACTCCAAAAGTGTCATAATGAGAATTTGGAAATTGACAATTTTGGTCATTATGTCACTTTCAAATGTGGCATAGCGTTCAGACTTTTTAAAATAAAAAGATTAATAGTATTTAGTATATCAACACAATCTTTTTAAATATATGTATATCACAAAATAAAACTAAACTTATAAATCTTATAATCGCACGCAGAAAAAACTTTATTTCGCGAAGCCGTCTGCCGCGTTCTACGGAGAAAAAAAAAAACCCTCTATAGATTATTTGTTAGGACAATATCCTAATAAAGAAATATAGAGTATGGCCTCGAACTTGAATAATTTTAATTTTCATTGCACAATTAAAGGTCGAAAAAAACATAATTTTTATTTTTAATAAAAATTATATCAAACTTGTATAAAAGACAAAGTACGGTCTTGTTTACCACTCCCCCTGTTCATTTTTGTTTTTAAACAAAACAAAAAAGGGCAAAACAAAACACGTGTATTGAATATCAACCAAAGGTACACCTTACAAGTTTTCAATTTATTTTTAGACCAATGGTAATAATCTTTAACTTCGAGCTCATATATTAGTTCTCATTTAGAGGGATAACCAGGTTATATGAATGCTTGATGTTTTGCATGGGATTGCTACTTCTTTCAAAACGTGTTCTGATGATGGGAACGTGGAAAATTCCCGAAATATATCTATCAACACATTCCTGAAAGTGGTCAATTAATAAATTTAAAAACAAAACTCTATAGATTATTTATTAGGACAATATTCTAATAAAGTAATATAGAGTATGTCCTCGAACTTGAATACTTTCATTATATTTTTATTATATTTTCTTGTAGATAATAAAAAATATAATATTTTTTTAAATCGTGACATTTAAATGAACTGCGATGCCGAAAAATAATAAAATATTTAATTTTATATTAAACCAAAATTATAAATTTTGAATCTATCTATGTTTAAAAAGTTTTTGAAGGGTCAAATCAATTTAGTTAACTGATTTTAATATTAAGAATTTTTACAAAAATAAAAACATAGCTTTATAGAAAATATGTTCGCAGTAAATTTCGTCATATTCAAACTAAGTCACGGTATGTTTTTAACCTAACTAGTTGAGTTAAATAGATGATGTTTACAATTTAACACTTTAAGGCACGAAGAATGTTGATGAAGGCCGTTGCGGGCTAGAAAGTTAACTCCATTCATGCAGGTGTCAAATAACTTTTTCTAAGTGTTTTTTCTGTTAATTAAAGTAAATTATCACAAATAAAATTATAATTTTTCTGTTAATATGGAAAAATATTCATGATCTTTAACCGAACTAACCAACAACTCACACACAATTTATAGATCAACAATAACAATTCACTAAAAATAAAAATTTTGAAAAATATATTTGTAACGGGCTACTATAGTTCGGTTTAAGTCAATTATTATTGCACTATACTCATATATGCTTTCGTAGTTCGTAGCTTTCATTCTATTTAAAGTTTCCTATAAATATATTTTAAACACCGCCACATGTGTGCAGATACTATATCATATGTATGATAATTTCGATACTTACTCCAGTAAGTCTCAAAACACTAAAGTGTTTTCGGCATGTGTCAAATAGTTAAGTGCAAATTTGTTTATATTCATATTCATATGCATACTTAAACTAATACACAAAAATATATTTACATAAAAAACTATAAACAAAAACTACATGCAAGCTAATTTTTAGCACTTTAATGTTATCCAAAAGTACAGTACATTGTTTGAAGTAAATTCAGAAATTAAAACAGAATCAAAAAATCGAAAGATTGTATAAATGGGTATACTAGCAGCATAATTGTTTGTCGGAATATCAAGCAGGTTTCAGAGAGAATTATTCTACAGTTGATAACATTAATAATTTGACGACAATTGTACACTTAGGACCGATTATTGAATGTCCAGTTAAAATTAATCAACAGTTAAATTGAAAGTTTATATGGGAAACAACAACAAATGTGTCAGTTAAAGTCCTAGTTTATAGCGTACGGTATATTCAGTAATCGGGCCTTAAAGTTCATTAACAAAAAAAAAAGGTATATGCTTTTGTTTCGATGATTTTAAAACCATTTTTGGTGAATTGTACTAAAAAGTAACAGTAATTTTTGGCTTCTGATCCAAAGTCTTATTCAGCAGTGTGGAATGGTGAGGAATTAACTGAACAATCCGAAACTGTTTCGGGAGTTAAACAAGGCTGCAGACTATAACACAGAGAGAAAAATTTAACCATTTGACAACTACAATTCGCTTACTGCGACTGAAATCGATTTATTCAACCGAATGTTGGTTTCCCACAACAAAATTGGGTTAACACAACAGAACTTTAGTTGCAACACCCAAAATATTCTGAAATAACATTTGAATATGGTTATACCAACCGAACTTATTGGCTGTAGCCACCAAAATACCCTTTTCAATTCGGTTGGCACTTTAATTTTCTGTATGCAGCCTTGCTTTTTCCCCATATATCAATAATCTCCACGAACAACTAGAAGATGATTTACAGATTGGTATGCTTAATGTAAGATTGCTGTTATATGCAGACGATATTGTGCTTAATGCGGACGAAATAATAGTATTACAAAAAGTAATTGAAAGCTAAGAAGTTTAGGGCGATTGCCGAAATTTTAAAGTCAATCTATATAAGTCAAAGATAATGGTATTTAAAAATGGTGGGCGGCTAGCTACAAATGAGCGGTGGTTGTTAAATGGATCGGAAATAGAAAGAGTTAATGAATACAGCTATCGTGGAGCGATATTATCTCCAAAATGTGTCTTTACAAACACGTGGGGAAGATTAGATCATCTGCAAAAATTGTATTAATTGCACATGGAGCAACTTTCTTAGTAAAAACCTAATTTCGTTTGGAGCTAAAATCCGTCTATTTAACACATGTGTCGCTCGATACAATCGTATGGGCCACTCGCATTTTGAAGAGGTCGATAGCCTACAATGATTCTTCATAAAACGAATTCTTAGTACCTAACCTAACTATGCTATATGCTAGAGTCGTGAATTGAAGACTCTCATTTATTTATGGGTCGATTACACAGGCCTACAATGATTTGGGTGCCGCTAAAAATAAAACAGATTTCAAGTACGTTCGGTACCCTGATAAAAATTGATACTTACTTTTTTAATGCTACGTGTAGTTTTCGAGCATTCATCTCTATATTAAAGTAATCAACGTATGTCTTCTTCACTGCATCTGTTATAGGTTTTCTAAACTTTTTTACTACATATTCACCACAAATATAACAAAATGTATTTGGATTATTTACACAACACCTTCTCGACGACGGCATATCGATATTATCATTTAATCAAAGAAATTAATTGACTATAATGACATTAAGTATAATAAAATATATTTTTAGGTTATGACCGATCGATACAAACCTGAACGTAGCTTCGCGATTTTGACAGCTAACCATGACGTCTTGCGGACTAATTAACCAAATTATAACATAGAATTAGCGGCACCAAACAAAAATTTTTTTTGTAGGCCTGTGTTATGGATAGCAACCGAACTTCAGTTGCGTTGTCAACTGCCAACGCAACTGAAATGAAAATTGGTATTATGTACGGCAACCTTCGCCAGTTACCAAAAAGTTATCGATAATCTTATTTTGACAGTTCAGCAACTGAAAAAATGTAAACAAATAAAAAAAAAGGCTGACAAATGTGAATTTGTATAAAAAATATATTAATAAAAGTGTTGCGTAAAAAAATTATTCAATTAAAAATGTTGTATGTAAATGGGTATTTTTCGAGTAGTTGGACCAACAGCTCAAATTGTTTTCGGGTTGTGGTTTTCACCATTTTAAAATCTAGAGGTACAAATAAAATTATTTCAAATATTTGTTATATGAAATATATGATGTAAAATATGTATAAAATATTATTTATATATATATTACAAATAATTTAACAATAAAACGTACTTAATTTTTAATGTTCCCGCCTTTTTTGTTGCTAAAAATTCTACAGCAACCAGAACTTTTCGGTTGCCAATATAATCACTATTTGGCAACTGAAGTTGATGGCAACTGAAGTTGCCATCTTCATCTTACACTGTGCGTGTAATATTAGACATAAAGTTTGTAAGTATACATCATTGGGTGTTTAAAAAATGATGCGCAACATACTAGTTTTTTTGTAAATTTACACTGTATGTACTTAAAAATACACATATAAGATAGTAAAATTGCATTTAAAGTGCCTATTTTTGATTCATTTGTTTGCAGTATTAAATCTAACATATAAAGCTGAAAAAAAATTGGGTAATCAACGAATCGGTTTATTAACGATTTTATATGTATTTTTTATGTATACAAAATTATTTCTAAAAAATTATTAAAAGGTAAAGAAATCTTAAGAAAATAAAAAATAAAATGTAATAATTGCAAAAACAAATATTCTTGTTAATGATGCTATTCCGACGATATAAATAATTTGTTTTCACGAACATTAAAGATTCCTCACATGGGTTTGGGATGTTTATGACTATTTTCATGAAAAGAAAATAAACAGGAAACGTTTAAATACCATTTAAAAAGATTAACATAATTTGATAGTGACTTGCCTATAATTGTGGAAGTCTTCACTTCCGCAATTCCATTTAAATTTAAACTCAGGAATTTATTATAAACAGCAAAAATAAAATGTTAACATCCAAACTGAAGTACAACCGACTTTCGCAATAAAATCCTATGTGACCGCTACACCATTTTTGCATTTTTTCCTAACTAAACCGATATTTATTTATACACATTTAATATTTATGATTTATATTTATTTATTTAAAATTTGGGTTTTTTTTATTATAGTTTCGATTTTTTAATTGTTTGGAATTTTTTTTTATAATTTTCAGTTTTAATTGAAAATTCTTTAAAATGTTCTTGACTATTTTTTTTTTAGAAATTTACACACGTTTAATGTTTTTTTACACATTTTGTTTCTACAAATGTTTATAAACATTGAAAGCAGTGTATCAACAACCGCATATACTAAAAATGTGTGTAATTCTGCAAACAAATATGTGTATATTCGTGTTTCACACATTTTGTGTCTAGTTTTATGCATTTTGTTTAATATTACGTAACAATTTACTCAGTTTATAACAGTAATTTTACATTAATTTTTTAGAGTGAATATTATGTGAATATTCAAAGCACGTTGCGATTTGTTAGACTTAAATAACTCCAGATTTCTGGGAGGCATTAATAAACGATGCTCATTGTGCAATATTTGAGAAAAGAAGAATATTCAACATTTTATGGAAAGATGTCCAATTTTAAATACCTCTCGGCTGCGCTTTTTGAATAAAATAATATTATCAAAACATGAAATAATTCGATTTTTGAATGGGAAAAACCACTGGCAGAACTTAGCAAAATATATTATCGTAAAACCTTAATATTAGGGTACAAAAATTAAATATATAAAACAAAATCTATTGCTAATCTCTTTTTTAGGCTAACGACATAGTCACAGTCATATATTCTTTAAAATAATGTTTTATAACGTTCAAAAAAAATCAATACAGAATTAATACTACACAGAAAAAACTAAAAACGGGTTTCAATTAAAACATTTATTCAATCAATTAATATTTTAATATTTTAACTGATTTTGCACCTATCACGGCAATTATAATATCAATTAAAGCTTTTATTGAAAATTATAAAGGAAAAAAAGTTATAAATAATTTCTAAACCAAAATATGATACTTACAAAAAAGAAAGTGTGTAAACGATACCTTGGTATATGTGTTTTTTTTAATGCTGAGTCTTTTTGTTTATCATTTTGTTTTATATAAAATGTTTACTGAACATTTTATATAAAAAAAATTTCAGAATATGTATTTTTATATTTAAAAGTCAATTAAATTATTAATTGATTAAATTAAAAATTTATTTAGAAACAAATTTAATTCAAATCTTCAATTAGATATTTTAGGTTGGTAATATTTTCTGTGTACTACTACACACCTATTGGGGAACCCTTTTTAGAATATATCTTGTCTTCGAAAGTGTTTGTGTGTTTAAGGAATACTTTTAAAAGTTGTCTATTGAAGTATTTCAACATCAAACACATGCACCAATTTATTCAAGGTATTATAATTTTATGAATGCATTTCTCTTAAAAGTATATTTTTATTTTGATTATGTATCAGGCACAGAAAATAGTTAACTGTATGCCACGAAAATGAAAATTAAAACTAATACAGTAGTTTTACAAATTTTTTTATTAAATTTGGATTTGTTAAATTTAACCAAAACTGCCTATATCGTGCTCAAAACTACATTTTAAAATATTTATTCTCAAATACGAACAAAGTAGAAAAAAATTAAACTATTTCTACTTGAGCTCCTTAAGAATATTTTAAAGCTGAAATAAAAAAAAAAATATTTAGAACTATATTTATTAGACTGCCTCAGTTTAAGGCTTTTAAATTCAAGATGCACCCCCAAGAAAATAAAATTCAACATGTTCTACGATGACTCCTAAACTATTTCGGCTCTATCGATTACATCCCGTGACGTAAAACGTTTTTAAAAATAATCCAAAAATATTATTATCTCTGATTTAAAAATAAGCTGATGAGTAAAAATAATGATGCGCATATATAATTATATAGGGCCCAATAACTAATCAGATAATCTTCAATTCGAAGAATTGTGAATACATTTGAAGGGCTTCTTGTAAAAACTTGATAAGCCACATTTTATTTTTAGTTTGTTTTCGCCTTTTAAAGAATGCAACAAATATGATTGTTAAAGGACGTTTATACTCTATGCATCTGTAATAATTGATTAAGCAAGATTTCTATTAAATATTAATCAATGGATGTCTAGAAAACAGCGAAAATTCATAAAACAACAAATGTGGCTTATCATGTTTTTACAATAAGCCCTTCAAATTTATTCACAATTTTTGAATTGAAGATTATCTGATTAGTTATTTTGCTCTATATAATTATAAATGCGAATCATTATTTTTACTCATCAGCTTATTGGTGTAAATTTGGTGTAAATGATCCAATTGTATTTTTTGTTTTTTTTTTTAATAAAAGATGTACACACAGAAAACAGTTTTGTAGTTGCAACCAAATTTTTTTTAATACTATTGTAACAACCGACATTTATTTACAAATATCGAATTTTTATTGTAACGTTTGAATATTTTCTGTTTATGGACTATAATATTCTATACATAGATTCACTTGCATGTAACAAAATTTATTTTATTAATAAAAAAATGTTATGTCTCGAACTGGGCTCGAGCCGGCAATCTTGTCAAGCAATTACTTTACCTCTAGCCTAAAACCAATTGAAATATGTTTTTTTTTAAGTTTCAACCTTGAATATTTTCTAATTTCAAATTTAAATATTTGTCTAAAAACAGAGTTACCAAAACTATTATTAGAGTTACCAAAACTATAAAAAAATTTATATTATTTTAAAATTATTTTATTAATAAAAAATTCATATGCCGCGAACTTGGCTCAAACCGGTGTCAGCCAATTACTTTACATCTAGCCTAAACACAATTTGAATTAGTATTTGCCAATTTCAGTCTTGAATGTTATTTTGTTTCAAATTTAAATATGTACACATTAAAAAAAATAAGTTCGTAGAAAAGTCAGTAAAACATCTTTTAAATCAGGTATACTATTTTTCAGCAATTTTTTTGCTAAATTATGTTCTAAACTAAAATTTTAGTTTTACTTAGTCATCACTTAACTGTTTTGAACTAATGTTTCACTAATATTTTACTAATGGTTTACCAATTTATTTTGCTAAAAAAAAATTGTGCTGACTAGCACATCAAAGGTGTGAACGATAACCAGATTAAATGTTATACGCAGAATGAATTAGATGTCAAGATGTAGTAGTGACGAGGAAAATTTAACTAAAAAAGTACAACTCTAGTAAGCCACTTAAAAAAAAAAACAAAAATGGAAGATTTTGTATCTGTTTTTCACACATAAAACAAAGTTGTGAATTGAAACAACTTAAATTTTGCGTTTTCACCGGCTTGTGAAAGTAATTGTCTATTAATAAAATAAAAGACAAAATAAAATATATGAAATTAAAAAAGATTAAACGTGTATTTGTTATCAACTTGACCAAATACAGTGGTCAAGTTGATAACAAATATACAGCAGGTAGACAAACTAAAGCGAAAGACATACATCTTAGGTAAATTTTTAGGTTTCCTTTTTCTTGTTGCAAAAAAAAGGGTTGTATATGTTACATGTTGTTATTTTTTCGTTTTGTTTCTATAATTCTCTAATGCATTAGCGTTCCTTTAAAAGATAGCATCATTTAGACAACCAATAATGTAAGTAGTGGAAAGATAATTTTTTTTTAAAAAGAATCCCAAAAGTATTGTTTTATGATTTCAAGCAAAATAAATTAACTAAAGTAAAAATTTTCTTCAAATTTTTTGTGTTTTTTTAGTCTACTAATATTCAGCAAACATTTTATTAATGTTTAGCAAGGGTTTTTAAATTTCTAATCTACTAAGTTTTAGCAAAACTTTTGCTGAATCTACTAATTTTGAGCTCGCTGATTTTCAGCAAAAGATTTTGCTGACATTAGCAATTTTTTTGCAAGCACCCTACTGAATAAAATTTTGCTGACTCAGCAAAATTTTTTGCTGACTTTACTAACTTTTTTATTTGAGTGTATATCTAAAATTAGATTTGTATGTACAACAAAAATTCGGTTGCTAATCTTAATATTTTATTAGAGTTACCAAACTATTAAAAAAACTTTATATTATTTTAAAATTTGTAACGAAAATAAATATTTTATATAGTTATTGTTTTTTTTTTTTTTTTGCAGGCGAAACAAATATCCGATTTTAATTGCAAATATTTTATTCAAGTGGAAAAATCTCCGAAAAGTGGTTGGTTGTTGGTATTAAAGGTAATGTAGAATATACTATTTTTTTCAATATTGATTAGGAAAACCAATATTTTGAACGATGTGACTGTGTGTTTTGGTTAATTCTATACATTTTCTGTTTACAATATAGTTTTACTATTTGGATGATGAATTTTAAGTGCTTAAAATTAAAATTATTGAATAGTGATTCAATTTTGTTGGTTACAATTGAATTCCAACCAATTTATTCTCTGTGTGTACATATTAAAAAATTACCAATTAATTATAGCACTGTGCAATAAACTTTGCATCATCGCAGTCAGCATCAATGGTTCCAATGCGAAATGAAAGTTGACTATTAGATAAATAAAACCGCCAAAGTGTTTTAAAAAGTTAGTTCTAATTTTATTTGTATGGCTTCTTGAAGTTGAGAGGTTTTGGACAATTTTTTCCTATAACTATGAGCAAAAACCAAACTGAAATAATAGTACATTAATTGGAGTGTAATCTTGTGTACTTACATATTTATTGTTCCATTGAACACAATGTCGAAAAATGTGTTTTTTTTTCATAGGGTATAAGCAATCTCTTTTTGTAATGCGTTATTTTACATAATATGATTTATCACGTATTAATATGTATACCTATGTCAATAATTTTGGTACATTTTGGGGTTTTCTGTCCTAAAATTAACCTTAAAAGACGACTTCTGTTAAATATATATTTTTATTTTCAGAAAAGGGTAGACTTATATATTTTGCAGTGAAACTAATGTTTATTTACCAAAAATTAAACATTTCTGCTATATAATGTTTTAAGAATATCCCAAATTTTTATTATAGATATTTTAATTTTCTAAAAATGTTAAGTTTTCTTTGATTTTCTTTTATTTTATTCTTCTGAACTTAAACGAGCTAAAGATCATTTATTTAATAATTATTTATTTCCAATATTTCGTCTCCACATTGTTGACTGCTTCAGGGAACAAATACTACAATTTAATAAATATAAAAAATTACAATAAATAATATTTGTGCCCTGAAGAAGTTACCCAATGTGGAGACAAAATATTGGAAATAAATAATTTATAAATAAATGTTTTTAAGCTCGTTTAAACAAATAAGAATATTTAAATTTTCTATAAATTACATTTAATCGTCAAATACTAACATATAAAGTGTGAACACGGAAAAAGGGTATATATATTCACATATAAACATTACACACTGCGAGAGAAAAAACACCTGTGTGGTGATACTATTTTTCTGGTAAGTGTTGCCGAGTGCAATAAGAATCTGCTTTTGAAATTTGCCAAACATAGGAATAAAGCAAATAATTTTCGGCCTAGAAAATTACATTTTCCACGAAATATGCCTGTAGAGGTTATTTGTAAGTATTTAAGTAATATAAAACCACAAATATCAGTAATTTTTTTTTTTTAGTTTTAGATTTTAAAGATTAAAAAATGCAAAAATATGAATTTAACAGAACGTTTATACTCTAGTAGTACGATTCAGTAACTAATTTTAACGATAATCGAATAGTTTAAAAAAGTAAACAACAAAATTATCGATTTCGGTATTCAGTAACTTGTTTTAACGATAATCGAATTGGTTAAAAAGTAAGCAACAGAACTAAAGATTTGCTTTTCATTTACATTTTTAAATGATATTCGCTCTTGTTAAAGTCGGCTGTTGTTGTTAACGATAACAATTTTAGTGTTGTTTATTCAATCGAGAAAATGTTAAACTTTTAAATAGAAAAATAGAGTTGTCGACTATCGTTAAGTCGGTTATCGTTGGAATACAATGTAGGTAAAGACCACTGCAAATGTAGTTAAAAACAAATGAAATTTCAATTAAAGAAATGACGACTTGCATTTCAGAAAATTCAAATAACATTGTCATTTGTTTTTTAATGTTCCAAAAATGAACCACAATGGCAATAGAAATGAACCACATGTAAAAATAAACAAAAGTTTTTTTTGTTTTAAATAACAAAAAACTACTGTAAAAATTTAGCAATTACATATTTTTAAAGCAGAACAAAAATAGTCGATATATTGTACGATTATCGGATCGTTAACAATTACTGAATCTCACTACAGGTACTTATAATAAGTGTTTAAGCAGAATGATACATTCACTTTAACCGTTATTTCCATCTTAAATTGCCACGAAACTAACCTTTCAGCACGATTTTCAATAAAATGTTGAATTTTTACCTTGATTTGCTTGCTTTAGTCGCGATTGTTATGTTTACATTTCACAGACTAAGAATAACACGTCCTTAATGGTACTGTGTACTTTTTTACTCACATTGTTAAAAAAATGGTCCAAATTATTAACAAATAATTATTTGTCCGTTTTTTCCGTTTGACTTTTAAATTGGATTTCTTTTAATTTGTTTTTTTCATTTCTATAAATTTTTTATGTTAAACGCAGTGAAAACGCGGTAGGTTTTTGACGCAATTACAATTACATGACCTAGGCAAAATGTACCAATAAAAACATTTTCAAAAAATAATGCTATCAATTTTATTTATTTTATTGAAAAAATACAATATATTTTGTCTGATTTTCCGTTTAAGCCCTTACAAAAATTTAGACGTTTGTTATAAAGTCTTGTTATTTTTCCTGTCCAATTGTACAACAATAAATCTTTATTTTCGATAAATAAAATGTACATTTTTTATATTAGATTAAAATCTTACACTTTACAAAAATTAAATTTTCAAAAACTTTATTTTATTTAACATTAGGCACAGATAGCTTATTTATTTCGAAAGGAATAAATCTTTTCAACATTGTGTATACGAAAGAAAGCTGCAAAGGAAAAGGAAAAGAAAAAAGAAGAAACAAAAATTGAGAAAACTTAAGGCCGACCAGATTCTATTTTTATGTATCAATACTATGCAGCAATAGAATAAGGCAAGACTTCTTGAATAAAGAATATTTGGTTAGAAATTAATCACAGATGAAGGTGATGCCAGTTAAGAAAAAAGTGAAATTCTTGTAAATTCTAAATTGCCTTAAAACTACACAAGTAAGGATCATATATGCGGAATTTCAAATAATTACGACACTTTGAGGCAAAATATTTAAAAAAAAATTTTTTTTCTGTAACATAAAGAAATTTTTTGCGAATAAGCATGCTAAATCAATACGCGTTTATCATATATCTATAATGGCGAAACCCATATGACGGTTTTAAGTTTAAAGCACAGTAAAAATATTAAAATTCGAGTTTTTGCAAATTTGATATAATTTTTATTAAAAACAAAAATTATGTTTTTTCGACCTTTAATTGTGCAATTAACATGAAAATTATTCAAGTTCGAGGCCATACTATATATTTCTTTATTAGGATATTGTCCTAAAAAGTAATCTATATAGTTTTTGTTTTCAAATTTATTAATTGACCACTTTCAGGAATGTGTTGATAGATCTATTCCGGGAATTTTCTAGGTTAACATCATCAGAATACGTTTTGAAAGAAGTGACAATCCCATGAAAACATCAAGCATTCATATAAGCTAGTTTACTCACTACATGAGTGCTAATATATTAGCTCGAAGTTAAAGATTATCTCCATTGAACAAAAATAAATTGAAAACTTGTTTGTTGTGTGCAAGGTCTACCTTTGGTAGATATTCAATAAACATTTTTGTTTTTTCCCCTATTTATTTGTACACTTGTATAGAGTTTTTGCTGTGCCTTAATTAAAGCTACATAAATTTATAGACCTCATTATATTTATCACATTTCAAAATGTATATTACACCATCGCAAAATACAAAAATACACTCAACAAATATATTAGAACAAATAAGAAAACCGAAATGATTTTGGATAGCAAGCATTTTTTGGCGGTTTTTTATATTTAGTTTGGTTCAGGGTAACTTCTATGCAGGAAATCATATTAAATACTTTTAAATTCGCTAAATTAAAAATTTTATAAAAAGATGCTTTTTGCTGTTCCATCAAATTTAAATTCATTTAAAATATTTGATTTTAGTATCTTTTATTGAAGTAAGTTTTTGGCAGAATTGATGCAGCGCTTTAATTGTCACAAAAGCGAAATGTGTTTGAATAAAACTGCGGCTGTACCCGCTAGGAATGAAAAACATTAAATTTGTTTGCACTTTATCAACTTAATGCGTAGTAAATATTCACCCTAAACTGACTAGCATTGTTTTTTTTATAAAAAAAAAATATTGATTGATATAATTTTTATTGTTAATAAAAATTATGATTTATTCGACCTTTATTGTGCAATGAAAATGAAGTTATTCAAGTTCGAGGTCGTATTCTACATTTATTTACCAGAATATTGTCCTAGTAAATAAGTTATAGAATTTTTAGTTTTTCAATTTATTCTTTGACCACACCTCCAAGAATTTGTTGATAGATCTATTTCGGGGAGTTTCTAGTTCCCCATCATCAGAACAATTTAGAAAGAGTGGTTACATCATAATGCTTAAACTTGAAAAATATATATAACTCGTTTTTCTAACAAAATGAGAAGTATTTGAAGTTACCAATAATAATCAAAAAACAATTGAAATACTTTATGTTTTTGTGTAGTACCCCACCTTTGGTAGATTACAATACACATTTTTCGTTCATGTTTCCCATTTTATTTAAAGGGGAACTAACAAACTAAGACCATACTATGTCTTTTTACAAATGATTGATATAATTTTTATTGTTAATAAAAATTATGATTTATTCGACCTTTATTGTGCAATGAAAATGAAGTTATTCAAGTTCGAGGTCGTATTCTACATTTATTTACCAGAATATTGTCCTAGTAAATAAGTTATAGAATTTTTAGTTTTTCAATTTATTCTTTGACCACACCTCCAAGAATTTGTTGATAAATCTATTTCGGGGAGTTTCTAGTTCCCCATCATCAGAACAATTTAGAAAGAGTGGTAACATCATAATGCTTAAACTTGAAAATATATATAACTCATTTTTCTAACAAAATGAGAAGTATTTGAAGTTACCAATACCCAGCAAAAAATTTCCAAAAATGTAAGCGGGTTTGTAATCAAGCATTTTGGGCAGAACGCATTCCTTACTAGATTACCTACTCGATTCTTTTAACAGGGCGTGAGACTAAAATAATTGATTCCTTAGAATTGATTATTTTTTTTACCGAAGAACCATTTACTTTATATTTTTAAGAACTACATACATTTTTTAATAAAGAAATAGTTCCATTGTAAAACTACGAAGTACTTACACAAAAAAAAATAAATAAATAGTTCCCTAGAAAAAATAAGAAGTACTTACATTTAAAAAAAAGAAATAGTTCCATAAGTAAATTCAACTTTTACTCACACGTTATTCTCCTAAGTCACTCAAATATAACGATCAAAACTCATGCGGAAATAAAATCCTAAAAAGTGAAACATCGAAGTGTTATTATAACATGGGTTTGTCATAATTTTGGAGCTATAAACCACGAAAATATAAATTTTTCAAAAAAAAGAACGATTCAAAATTGAAAAACAAAAATATGACTCACCCACAATCACCCTCGACAAAATTTTTTTACACTCACGCACGGTAACGTCAGTAATTTCAACTTCCACTCACAATTTTCTGCTCACGTGCGCTTTCCTAATTTATACCTAACCACAGTTTAACAAAATTGTGGCAACATGCAATTTCTGTTTTTAGTATTATTTTCCTGCAAATAAAAATTTGTTTGAAAAAATATATAAGATAAATTCTTTAAAATTGTATAACTTCTTTTTTCAAAATGAGGAACTACTTTCAATGACGTCCTTTTATTCAGAAAAAGTATATGATTAATCTTGATTACAAAAAGTTAAACATATAAGATAATAACATTGTTATTTTCTTTTAAGTAAATAATTACTTTGTTATTGAGTTCATGCTTTCTGGTTTAAATTTAAAGAATTGATTACAATACTACTTGCTTTTTTGACTCTATCGTTGGAATGAGTTTGGTATTGCAGTTACTAAATTTGGCAATGAGATATGTAAGCAAGTGTGGGCATCACCTTCTTTTTGGAATGTGTAATTTTTTCCTGGGTAATAATCAAAAAACAAATTGAAATACTTTATGTTTTTGTGTAGTACCCACCTTTGGTAGATTACAATACACATTTTTCGTTCATGTTTCCCATTTTATTTAAAGGGGAACTAACAAACTAAGACCATACTATGTCTTTTACAAATGATTGATATAATTTTTATTGTTAATAAAAATTATGATTTATTCGACCTTTATTGTGCAATGAAAATGAAGTTATTCAAGTTCGAGGTCGTATTCTACATTTATTTACCAGAATATTGTCCTAGTAAATAAGTTATAGAATTTTTAGTTTTTCAATTTATTCTTTGACCACACCTCCAAGACATAGTATGATCTTAGTTTGTTAGTTCCCCTTTAAATAAAATGGGAAACATGAACGAAAAATGTGTATTGTAATCTACCAAAGGTGGGTACTACACAAAAACATAAAGTATTTCAATTTGTTTTTTGATTATTATTGGTAACTTCAAATACTTCTCATTTTGTTAGAAAAATGAGTTATATATATTTTCAAGTTTAAGCATTATGATGTTACCACTCTTTCTAAATTGTTCTGATGATGGGGAACTAGAAACTCCCCGAAATAGATCTATCAACAAATTCTTGGAGGTGTGGTCAAAGAATAAATTGAAAAAACTAAAAATTCTATAACTTATTTACTAGGACAATATTCTGGTAAATAAATGTAGAATACGACCTCGAACTTGAATAACTTCATTTTCAAAAAAAAAATATTATTAAATTGTAGATATTCAGTACACGTGTTTTTTTTTTTTTCCTTTTTATTTGTACATTTGTTTTGTTTAAAAACCAAATGTATAGGGGGGAGTCGTAAACAAGGCCGTACTTTATCTTTTATACAAGTTTGATATAATTTTTATTAAAAATAAAAATTATGAGTTTGATATAATTTTTATTAAAAATAAAAATTATATTTTTTTCGACCTTTAATTGTGCAACGAAAGTGAAAATTATTCAAGTTCGAGGCCATACTCTATATTTCTTTATTAGTATATTGTCCTAACAAATAATCTATAGAGTTTTTTGTTTTCAAATTTATTATTTGACCCTTTCAGGAATGTGTTGATAGATCTATTTCGGGAATTTTCTAGGTTCCCATCATCAGAACACGTTTTGAAAGCGGTAACAATACCATGCCAAACATCAAACATTCATATAAACTAGTTTACTCACTGTATGAGAACTAATATATGAGTTAAAGTACAAACTTAAAAATTATATGTGTTTTATGTGGTTTTGTATCTCTTTAATTCATAAACATTTTCTCTCATTGATCAAAAAATAAATTGAAAACTTGTTTGGTAGGTGCAAGGTCCACCTTTGGTGAATATTCAATACAAGGTTTTTGTTTTTTTCCTCCTTTTTATTTTTGTGTTTTGTCTATGGAGAGTAAACTAGACTGTACTTTGTCTTTTATACAAGGTGGATTGTTACCTCTTTCAAAACGTGTTCTGTTTATGAAAAGTTATAAAAATATAGTTTTACCGGGTCAAACAATGCTGAAATCTTAAATATTTTTTCTTATTCTAGTTTTTGCAAAAAAAATTCAATTAAAATGCGTCTAATTAGATCAATTGGTTAGAGCCTATGTCTAAGTGTAGTGCGAAGTGCATGTGGCAAAGAAAGCAGGTTCAAGCCACGGTCAGGATTTCATTTAATAAATAAAAATTTCATATAGATGCAATCAAACAATAAAAACCATAACAAATAATTACAGTATTGTCAAAAAGGATTACTGATGAAGGTTGTGTTACCAGAAACTGCGCAGTCTAATTCAATAAAAAATTTACAATGTAGTTATGATTTTTAGAAAAATATGCTTAATCTTCTCTACCACGCCTTTCTCAAACAATTGAAAAATATGTGCATATTAATTATAGTATTAATTGCACACTGTCTAAAAAGACGATGAATAAAAATTCAAAAATCCCCAATAAAATATATCAAAAATTTGCTCCCTGGCAACTCTTCCCTAACTACGTGAATAGCCAAACTACCGTATGTACAAAAAATACATCATAGTTGCGCCAACTCACAAAATGTGGGAAATAGTGGAAATTAGATTACATATGATTTTCTAACAATTGTGAATTGTTGTGGTGTTTGTCTTAGCTATCTTCTGCAATTACAATTAAATGTAAAATCGACCCCGTGTAATTGAAACTGGTTTTAAGCCACAGCAAAAATCGACCTTACTTAGAGCAGTTGGTTAGAGCCTATGTCTAAGTGTAGTGCGAAGAGCATGTGGCAAAGAAGGCAGGTTCAAGCCACGGTCAGGATTGCATTTAATAAATAAAAATTTCATATAGATGCAATCAAACAATAAAAACCATAACAAATAATTACAGTATTGTCAAAAAGGATTACTGATGAAGGTTGTGTTACCAGAAAACTGCGCAGTCTAATTCAATAAAAAATTTACAATGTAGTTATGATTTTTAGAAAAATATGCTTAATCTTCTCTACCACGCCTATCTCAAACAATTGAAAAATATGTGCATATTAATTATAGTATTAATTGCACACTGTCTAAAAAGACGATGAATAAAAATTCAAAAATCCCCAATAAAAAATAATTTAAATCTTTTCTTTATCCATATTAATCTCAGTGTGATTTTTGTTAGCACATAACATTATAGCTGTTGCTGATTTATGCTATTTTTATGGTGGCAACAACGCATACCATAATGCGTTAAATCACTTGAGTAACATTGGTCTCTATGGTGTTAAATTGTATTTATTTGTTTGGTTTTATTATACATTTTGTATGTATTGTTGTTGTTTTGTTTGTATGTGTTTTCAACATATATTTCATTAATTTTTAATGGCCTATTTTTTATTATGTGAGTAGGGAATGCATCTCGGGATTTCCCGTTTCGGGATTCCTGGGAAATTAAACAGTTTTGTATTCCCGCAATGCCGGGAAATTGCTTCGAGAATCCCGGGATTTTTAAGAAAACAATTTGAAACAAGAACGTTATATATTCAACATTTGAATGCAGAAATTAACATTTTAAACAACTTTTTAAAGGAGAAAATATTTTAACTTCCTCTCAACAGTTAACTTCATCGTTTATTGTACAAATGCAGTTGTTTAGCAGAACACTTCGGTAGTATTCTATAGATTTTGAAATTTTTCTAGTTTTTGAATTATTTGTGTACTTTTTGTTACTATTTTAAGTTTGCAATTTTTTATAGTGCATGTTTTGTAATCAAACTCGAAGACTTAGAGGAATTGCTATTAAGAAGTCAATTTCTCTAAGACTTAAGAAAAACTAAAAATTCTTAGAAAAATCACAGAAATATAATGGAGCTTTATTTATATAAAAAAAAATCTTCAGTCATATAAGACATTTTGCTTAAAAAAAAAATATGATTTAAGTCTGATATAATTTTTATTAAAAATAAAAATTATGTTATTTCGACCTTTACTTGTGCAATGAATATGAAAATTATTCAAGTTCTCTCTATTTCTCTATATTTCTTTATGAGGATATTGTCCTAACAAATAATATATAGAGTTTTTGTTCTCAAATTTATTAATTGACCACTTTCAGGAATGTGTTGATAGATCTATTTCGGGAATTTTCTATGTTCACATCATCAGAACACTTTTTGAAAGAAGTGACAATACCATGCAAAACATCAAGCATTCATATAAACTAGTTATCCCACTAAACGAGAACTAATATATGAGCTCGAAGTTAAATATTATCACCATTGATCAAAAATAAATTGAAAACATGTTTGTAATGTGCAAGGTCTACCTTTAGTAGATATTTAATACACGTTTTTTGTTTTTCATTTTTATTTGCACACTTGTTTCGTTTAAAATAAAAACAAAAACAAAATGTACAGGGGGAGTAAACAAGACCGTACTTTGTCTGTTATACTAGTTTTTTATACAATTGATTAATATGAAAAATGTATTCATTTATTTTTCGAGTGGGATCACGGGAATTTCTAAAAAAAATTTCCCGCTTTCCCGGGAAAACAAAAAGTGAGGTATTTTGCATTCTCTAGTTGTTAGTAATTTTAATGCTTTTTTAAGGGCTATATATTTATTTATATTAGCTTTTACAATATGTTGTCATAACATCGTTTATATAAAAATCACTAAAATAGAAACTTTTTTTTAAATTAAATTTGATTTGGTTGGTTGGAACAAATAACACACTGTCACAAAATGAGAAAAAGCACATTTTGTTTGAACAGCAAATATTTAATTAATTAATTAATTTTAATAGATTTTGTCTCGCTGATTCCGAATCAGTTTACTAAATTTTACGATCACAATTTTGAGAAAATTGCGTTTAAAAACGCGAAACATAGCGTTTTTAACCACAGTTGAAGTTGTGTACACACCACCGCATCCGAACAGCTGAACAATATTTCACTTTTATTCTATATAATGAGTTAACAAACTTTAAAAATTCGTGTATTATTACACCGTGTGTTTTTACACATGGACAAAACAGTATATACGTGAAACTAGGTGAGAAAATTAGCTTTAAAATAAAAATATAGATTTTAATTTTGCAGCATCGAAATTTTCAAAAATGGTCTTTAAAAAAGTTAGTCCTTGCGTATCCTCTGTAATTTTTCATAAACTTGTCCGAAATTAAACCTTTATATAGGCCAGAATATAAAGAAAGATATACCTAATTATCATCAATCTGACTTTTGTTTTATTAATTTCCCCAAAACAATTTTAAGTTTTCTTATAGAAACAATATTTAGAATATTTTCCCTATTGAGATCAGAGTGATCAGTTTTTATGAAACAGCCACAGGGTGATTTATTTTTTATCTTATTTAGGTGATCATACAAATAAATATATTCGCATAGTAGAAAGGTAGTTTCTCGTTTCATTTCGTTTCCCGAATTAATGTAATTTCATTAGCATTAGTAGGAAAAATGTTAATGACAAAAAAATTTCATTACAGTTAAATGGTTATGCCATTTTTTTGCCGTAATCATTTGTAATCGAATGCTAATGATACTTCAATGCTAATCAAGTAACATTTGATAATTTTTTTGATGGAGTTCTTTTCAAATGCAATTTTTACCTTTAATAATAGACAAATTTGAAGCGTATGGTTAACATACAGAATAAAGTTCAATGTATCTATAAAATAATAATAAAAATAAAAATGCTGAAACTTTTCGGATGTGTTCAAAAACAGTTAAAAACGCAATTTTTCGCGTTTTTAATCAACGTTTTCTCAAAATTGTAACGTGATGGAAAAATTTGGAAAACATATGAGAGACAACAATCTGCGAAACAAAATATTTTAAAAATATATATCACGGTTCAAACCAGATCGATTTTATCTAATTTTGGGACAGTGAATTATTTATCAAGTAGAAAAATTGTTGGATTAAAAAAGAATTTTTGTAGTGAAAAACAATTACTGTGGTGAAAAAATGTATGTGGTAAACAAATGTCTGATCAAAGCCGCTTTAGCCAAGTAATGTATGTTCGTTCCGAATTTAGAATCATCCAGAGCATTGAAAAATTACATCTTTAAAAGATAATTTTTGACATTTTTCTTCTCGAGTTACCCAGCGGTAACTCTATCTGTAACATACACTTGGTATCCAACTAATGAATATGAACAAAGCGCCTCATAATGTAACAATTACTTGTGAAAAAGAGATAACAATAGGATTCAAAAGAGGAAGCATTATACAAGGTGGCGCAAAAATAAAATTCCGATGTTTTTTGGCTGTAATTTAAAAAAAAATGAAAAACTTTGATTCTTCTTGTGGATTATTTTTATTTGGTATTTTAGTTTTTTTTTTACATCAAGTCGAGAATATGAGGTCATGTAAATGGCCGCCGCCACAGTTGATTGTCATTTGAGCCCTTTTTATGGCATTTTCCATCACTTTGGCCAAAACTTCCGGCGATAGATCCTCACATTCTTGCCGGATATTATCTTTAAGAGCCGCAAGAGTCTGAGGCTTGTTGACATAAACCCGCGACTTCAAAAAGCCCCACAAAAAGAAGTATGGAGCGGTCAAATCAGGCGATCTTGCTGGCCAGTGCAAATCACCAAAACGGGAGATAAGGCGCCCGGGAAATGCTTCCTTCAGCATATCGGTTGTGGTACGTGCAGTGTGTGCCGTTGCACCGTCCTGTTGGAACCACATGTTTTCTAATCCCAATTCATCAAGTTGCGGCAAAAAGAACTCGTTGATCATTGCTCTGTAGCGCTCACCATTCACAGTAACCGTTTGGCCCGCGACGTCTTCGAAGAAAAAATTTCCGATGACTCCTCCAGCGAAAACAGCACACCATACAGTGACTTTGAGCGGGTGTAATGGCTCTTCGTGGGTTACACGCGGATTTTCAGTGCCCCAGAAGTGTAAATTTTGCTTATGTACGTACCCGATAAGATGGAAATGGGCCTCATCACTCATGATTATTTTTGATGAAAAATCATCTTCCTCTTGGTGGTGATTAAGGATGGCTTAAGCGTATGTTACACGCGATTGGCGGTCAGCAGCTAACAGCTGATGCACCGTCTGGACTTTGTACGGAAACATCTTCAAATCTTGTACCAAAATTCGCTGTAAAGACCGTCGACTGATACCCATTTGCGTGGCACTTCGTCTGGTCGATGTCGACGGCGCTTCCATGACATCCTCGGCTACAGCAGCAATATTCTCTGCAGAACGGCTACTCCGGGGTCTGCCACGCCTGGCAGCATCTCGTGTCGTGCCAGTCTCTTCGAGGCGAGCGGCTAAACGTCGCAGTGTTTTACCAGTAGGCGTTGGACGGCCAGGAAATCTGCGACGAAATTCACGTTGTGCCAAAGTCACCGACCGATTATTGATCAAATAAATAGTCACCAATATTCCGCGTTCTGGAGCAGTGTAGCGTAACATTGTTTATTAACGTGTATTTCGCATGTGTTTACTACACAAATGTCAAAACAGAACTGACATTAGGGGCCAATCGCAAAATTTATAGCATTTTCTGATAGGAGGATTACTTTTGCGCCACCTTGTAATTGAAAAATAAATTATTCATAGGTATTAGTTAACTCTCTCTCCTCTGATTAAAAACACTACAGTGTGAATGCTGTGATTGACAAAAACTCCACTTAGCCACACTCATCGCTGTGTCGACTTAACTCGCTAAGCGGAGATAGATGCTACTAGTCTTAGCCCGATGTATGGTTGTTTGTTTGAAACTCATTACAACACAAAGTAAAAAAAAAGTTTTTCATATAGAGCAATTTAACAATATAAAAAAATACTTTTTTAATTGACACATAAATTAACCACTGGTGAGTTCTTGGAGGGGTCCTTTTTAGAACGAATTTTGACGTGATGCCGAAATACTGAAAACGCAGTCTTACTATATGTGGTCTCTAAATTCTAGTGCATATTGATTTTTCCCTGTGTGCGAAACAATTGAAATTTGTTGCAGGGTGTTATAGGACAACATTGCATTTGAATTATACTCTTTCAAAAAGTGGAGTAATTTATTATCAATCAGTTGTAAGATGTGTAATTTAATATATGTAATAAAAAGTGCATAATATATGCAAACAATAATTTTATCATCTGGGTGTTTTTTTTTTTACCGATTTATTCATATTATTTTCGAAAAAATTATATCTTCTAGATATAGCAATATTGCAGATTTATCTTCCAGACGATTTACTTTTGCACACACACACACACAGAACAGATTCATTGTGATAACCAAATTTTCAGGTAGCCACTTGTGCTATCACATTATTTGGTTACAGCTATCGTCATTTTGCAGTTATGTCTACCATATTAGGACAGCATGTTCCATACACTCGACCAAAATTTGTCTAAAATTACTTACGGATAATGTAATATTGAAAATCTGTTCGTTCTAAACATTTGTTGTTCCAAGTACTAATAATTTTTTATGGTATCGGGTTTTTATTGTCTACCGATCATTACCACAATTATTTCTAAATTCAGTATTAGTTGTTTTTACCAATTATTGAAATATTGCAGAATAAATTTGTTGTATTAAAAATTATTGAGTGTAAGAATATTTTTAGTGTTGTAATTAAAATCGTTCTACAGTCGGTGTAAAATTTCTAATTAAGCAAATGATATATGATTAATAATTGATGACAAACAATTATGAAACATTTTAATCAATATGATGAACATTTTTGCCTGCGTGTAGATAGGCCTTATTTTTATAGGTTTGGGCCTATTTGTTTTGTAAGTATAATATTTAATTATTACGAATAAAATTTTCTTAAATAAAAAATTTGTTGACATTAGCAAGTTTGTTTGCTAATTTCAGCACTTGGTTTTAAAAAATTAGAAACTTATTTTGCTGAAATCAGCAAAAGAAATTTATAAAAAATTCAGTAATTTGTAAATTAGAACAACAAAAATAGCTACTAAAAAATATATTGTACTACAAATTAGTAATAAAAAACAGTAAAGAGGAATTTCAAACCTTTTACAGATTTTTCTGCTAACTTTTTTGGCTGAGTGTACATATTCTGTTATGTATGAGAATGTAATATTATAAAGGGTCCGCCATCTAACTTTTTTTTTTTTCAACTAGTGCTTATTTCGTGAATGGTAACACTTAGCTCATGTCTGATTTGAGAGATAATTAGTTTTATCCGCTGAACGAATATGGTTGTGTATACGCTTGAACAACGCTGTGAAATATTGCGACATTACTTTGAAAATCATGGTAATGTTGCAGAATGTGTGCGAAAATTGCCATTTTTCTTCGAAAATGAGCAGGCTTGGCCGTTATAGACAATGGCGATCGTTATCGGGCCATGTTGAACGAATTTTTGTTCACAAAAATTGAAGAGGAGGACATTGGCAACATTTGGTTTCAACAGGCCGGAACAGGAAGCCATTGGTGAAATACAGCTGCACACAATCGATAATCTGCTTAAAAATTGGACCGATCGTGTAGGCTACTGCATGGCCAGCCGAGGCAGCCATTTGAATGAAATTATTTTCCATTATTAACCTCAAGGATTGTACTTTCAAATAAAAAAAGAAATTCGAGAAAATATTCAGTAGTGTTTTTTATAGCATTTTCAAAAAAAAAAAGTTATTTGGCGGACCCTTTATATGACAATAGATCTATCATATCATATTACGTATAGCATAAATGCATAATATCTACTTTTATAAATGTTAATATTTAACAATATATCGTTATTTATGTTACCACATATGAAATATACAATATTATATTCATATGCATGACACCATATATCATCAAATATTATAATATGTTTTGAAAAAGTTTTAAATGCAGATATTAATGCTCTAGATTGAATACTTTTAAATATTCCATAAAGAAAGGGTTCAAACTTTTTGAGGGATGTGGTCAAAAAACTTCTAATTTTGAATATTTCTTTTTAATAAAAGTAGTTTTAGTATAATGCTAAAATTAAAAATTTATTTTTTCAAAAAATTAGTTAGAAATTACCTTGCAGAAAAATTTAGCAGATTTTTTTTTGCTAAATATTAGTAAAATAAGAACAGCAAAAATAAATCTGTTAACTTTACAAAATTTTAGTTAATTTAAAACTGTATTTTACACTTTTAGTAAAAAATTTATCAAATCAAAAATAGCAAAAAAAAACTATAATATTAACTAACTTGTTGCTATATTTTCCTCAAATTTCATAGAATTCAAATAACAGTTTATTTTGCTAAAATCAACCGAAATTTTCGCTAAAAATTTTAGATTGTTGTTTCATAAGGGCAATAAGAAAAAACTAAAAAAAAACCTTAAAATTTTTTTAATTATTATTTTGTCTACTAATATTTAGCATATGTTTCTGGTGATTTTAGCAGATTATTTTGTTACTTTCAGGTAACTAAAATTTAGCGCAAATATAACTAAATATTTGTAAATTCAACAGATTTTTTTTGCTATTCTCATATTACTAATATTTAGTAAAAAATATACTAATTTTAACAGTTTTTTCTGCACGCGTTTTTTAACTAATTTTAGTAGCTTTTTCTATGAGTGTACTATTTATCCCACTTCGATAGAAGTTAATCAAATCAGAAACACAATTTCTAACGAGTCAGTAAACGTTGGCATTCTTTTATGAATATAATTGTTCTGTTTTTGCGTTTTGATGTGGTATCTGGATAATATTTTTTCTTGTTTTAAAACATCTTTTTACGGAATTTACATTTAAAGGTTTAAAGTTAAGAGTCCAAGTTCCTCTAAACAATTTTCAATGAAAATTTATTTTTTTTTTAATATTTTAGTGTTTGTTGGTCTTAATTTGTCAAGTCATTTTACGCTTTTGATTAATTTAAAACAAATTTAATTTTTATTATTTTCAAAATTCCCAGGATCCCGGGAAATTTAAAAACATTTCTCGTTTTCCCATGAACCGAAAAATTGAGCTAAAAAGAAAACCCCCCAAATAAAAAGTCTTTAACAACATACATGGATTTTATTCGCTCAACATCAGGAAATTAAAGTGTAATGTTTGGTTAATTTTTTTCAAATTTAGAAATTCAGTTTTCTATAGAATATATATAGCTATAGCTTCTACACTTCATACATCTTGAGGCATATGACTGCAATACCATTTACAATTTCAAACATATGAACAAATTTTTACACACTCACACACCCAAACATATTTGTGTGGTTTTTAGGCTTTCAACAGCATTGCTAACATTTCCAGTTAATACAGTTGGTTGGCTTTTTACTTTGACAGAAAACAAAGTAAAATGAACTGCACTAAACGTCCTTTCATATGCAAGCGTCTGCGTGTGGTTAATTGTGTTAATGAAGTTTTAAAATGTCAACATTATTGTTTTAAAATGTAATTTACAAAAACCACATTACAGGCGAGCAAAGAAATGATACAAATACGAACGAAGAATTGCAACAAATAAAAATACAGAAAAAAAAAAAAAACATTAAACCACAAGTATTTTAATTGATAATGAATGTTAACAGAAAAAAAGGAGGGTCAAAAAAGGATAAATGTGTAATTTTATTTCAAAAAATAAAATAAACACATTACAAAATAAATAAAAAAAATACACTTTTTTTTTGTAAAATAAACCATTGTGTGAAAAATATTAACTTTTTAATTGTATAAATCTACATAAAGGCTGAAAAACTTGTGTTAAGGATAAAACATGCAGAAAAAAGAGCAGCATATTATGATTGAAACACGTAACAGTCATAATAACGGTTCTCTTAATCATAGTATGGTTCTAGATGATGATAAAATCGTTTCCAGTGATCATACTATAATCAGCCCAAGGCATGTTTCTGGTAATAATATGATAATTTTTTATCGGCAATCATGTTCTATCATATTTTGTCTCTGCGTGTAGATGTAGATTAGAATGCCTCATTGCCCTTAAAAAAAAAAAAAACAAGATGCAAATTCCTGAACACAAAATATTAACATCCTGGCGGAAACTGTCCTGCCAACGAATGATTGTAATTGAGCATTTTCATGGATGAATTTAACATTGGCTTTCCATAAAGAGGAATCATTCTTATGATGCTATAAAACAACTTCCTCGGACTGTGTTATGCCATACTAACTTCCAAAGATGTTTAAGAATAAAACTTCTAAATAATCATATTTGGAATATTCCTTTCTATGACAAGCCAATGTTAAATTCATATTATAATGACTTTTTAAACTTTTTTGTTTCTAGCGATAACATGCCGTGAGTTAAATCATTTTTAAAAAGCATACAAAAACACATTTTTTTGAATTAAAATTAGCTGCAGCACTTTTTGTCAAAATTATTGGTAAATATTTTAAATATTGCAAAATTCTTCATTAAAAATTATTGAAAACAGCTTCTCGACTGGAGGTTATAAGATTTATATGTAATTTTTCAAGGCATTCCTTCACATTCCATTTCACAAAATCTCTTATTTATCAACCATTTTTAATGCATATTTGTAAAGTGTTGACATCCCGCTAATAATTTCAAAATAATAATGTTTCTAATGTTCTAGGATGTTTTCATGATTATCTAAGGAACCAGAAAAATCAAATTTTTTGATTAATACCTCTTGCTTTTACCACAGCTAATAGATTTGCTTTTTTCTACTTATTAGATTCACGTATAATGTAAATTAACTACCACGTGTTAACTAGAGACTTCGACGAGTAATATCTTGTATTACACATGCAAAAACGTTGAATATTTCCATTTATTTTTTTTTAACAATGCAATCCTCAATTCGGTTGGTACTACTGAACCGCTAATTTAGTATCACAGTTGATTGCGAATACCGTATTTGCAGTAACCACTTTTGATTATCGACCATTAAAAAAAAATTAGATAGATGGTTCCAAATCTCTTGTACTATCACAAATTTTTTTTTTTTTGAAAAGTTGGCTGGAAATTTCAATAATTAGATAAATGGATTGTGTTTTAGCTCCTTTTCCCCTTTTTAATTTCCAGTACAGTATTTTTGCTTTATTAATCGATTACTGATTGTTACAAATAAAACAACGTCCTATCAAATAAATTTTAATAGTTTTGACCGAATCTATTTTCTGGGTGTATTCGCTCTTATTTAGCTTATACATAGAGAAGACATTCCAGAGAAATTCATTGAATTAAAAAAGAAATTTACAATGCAAATAGTTTTTTGTTTGAAATTCTTTAATTCGCGAAATTTGACACTTCGATCTCCATCTGATTTCATACTTTTAATGTACACTCAAATGCATAATAGATACGATGTGTAGCAGTTACAATAATTGTATTTAGTGTTTAATTAATTAATTTTAAAAATAGATTGAGTACAGCTTTAAAATGTTTTGGCTGGCCAAATTCCTTTTCATAAAGATTAGATTTGATGTGTTTTCAAACTAATTAAAACCAAATAGATTCGTAAAATAAAACTTTTTCAAATTTCTGGCAGACCATATTTATTTTCATAATGTCACATTTTTACTTTCTTGGAACTCATGAGTTTTATTTTTTTTTTTTTTTCTGAACCACATAAACTCTGCTGAGATAACGTTAGTTTATCTTTCATATCAGGAGAGAAGACTTTTTTTTTTTGCTAGTTTTATTCATATTATGTTATTTTGTCATATTTTGTTCTATTCGTATTTATAGTTTATACTTTTAATCCAAAAATAAGATATAATAGTATGTTTTTCAAAAAACGTTCTGTTTAATTCTTACCATATTAAATATTAAAAAAATTCACTTACAAGAAAATGTATACAACCAAAAATAAATTTGGCGTGCTCTTTTCTTTGTATATGTTTTGTCCTCTTTTTGAAAAAAGTATGATTTCATACCTGATGTAGCATACAAAATTCTTATGAAATTTAACCTTCAGCAAAGTATCAGACGCCGACGACTCTTTTTCCGCCAAGCGGCGACAAAATAAGTTAGTAAAACATTAGTAAAATATTACGAAATCAGTAGTTTCAAGACAGTTAAGTGCGGAATTAGTATAACTAAATTAGTATAAATGAAAACACAAGATGTTTAACTAACTTTTCAACTAACTTATTTTTTGAGTATACTTCCACGGGTCTTCTTTGTCCCCATTCCACTAACAGTTAAATATAAGTAATATATTTATAGACCAGTTAAATTAAGGTGATATTTTACCGAAAATTATGCAAACTTTGATGAAAACATTTAAATTTTGTTAACTTTTTGACAAAATAATAAATGCATTCAAAATTCTAATGTAAAATCTAATAAGAAACCACTAGCTAGAATATGTTGTGTTTTAATTAGTTCACAATTCGTTCCCAGTAATGCTAACATTAGAAGATGGACTGGCAACCCTGCCAAACAAAAGCTTTAAGATTTAAAGCTGTTGGCTAAACTTGTAAAAACAGACGAAAATGTTGTTATGAGCCGACAGCCATAGTAGCTAGTGCTCGGTTAGGGGTAACAGGATATAATTTGTAATTATATGATTACTAGCGGCTCCCGGCGTGCTTCGCTACGCATGAATATTAACATTGAATCAAATTCATCGGTTTTTTTTTATTTATTTTTTATTTGGAAATAATGAAATCAATTCAATACAATAGTTTATACAAAAAATGAAGAACTGAGGAATAAAAACTGTACAAAGTGACACTGACACGTATATAAACGGCCTGAAATCCGAAAGCAATTCAACCAGCAAATGCAAATGGAAAGTGTATATATATATACACTGCTGTCGGTTTGTATTCAAACGATTAAACAAATGAATTGTTTTGTGATGTATGGCTGAAAATATGAAAAAACAAAAAACATCAAAAGCGACTCTTACCGATTACGTCTGTCCCCAATACGAGATCGATGAAAAAGAACCTTAAAATGATCACTCACTGACAGCTGTCAATGTGTATGCGTGTATGCACTACAACGTGTATTTACCGTGTGTATGAAGTCAGCACATAGTGACATACCGCACACGCTCATAGGTGCCTAGGCGTATTTGTTGTTTTTTTTTTATATGGATCAAATCAAATTTTGACATGAAAAGTCATAACTCACGACACGTCGACTGATTTCGTGCAAACTTTAGATAAAAACTTTTTTTTCGGTTTCACCGTTAGTGAATTATGTTGTTCGGGTAATCAATTAACATCACCAATTTTCTGTGGTTCGTTACATGATCAAAAATTGAGTTTCTTGTGGTCAAACCTTGAGTTCTTGAATCTGAGTATGACCTCGTCGCTTAGATCGAAAGTACGGCACTCCCTCTAGCGCTGATCCCATATTTATTAGTGTTTTCTATTTGTAAAAGTAACATTTAATAATGATCTCAAACCTGACAATTCAAAATGAATTATGGAGGCTCTAACTTTTCTAAAACTTCGGATTCTGATGAGATCTTTAGCCAGATCGAAATACTAGTATCAACCTAGCTAATAAGTTTGATTTGCTTTATTTTTGTAAATATACGGAGGTTGAAAGCTCGTTATAAATGGAAAATAACATAAAACTAATCTCGATGTATATAAAAACAAAAAACTAATATAACTGTAAAAAATATTACTTGAGCCAGAGTACAAACTAAATTTTTTTTATATAAATAAAACATTTTTGGTCTTCAAAGTTTAGTAACGTCATAATGCTTGTTAGGAAAAGACCTAACCACGTGCTTGATTACTAAGAAGACAAGAATGGAGCAAAATTGATGATTAATAGGTTTTTTGTTAAAGTTCTGCCTATTATGGAGGCTCTAACTTTTCTAAAACTTCGGGTTCTGATGAGATCTTTAGCCAGATCGAAATACTAGTATCAACCAGCTAATATGTTTGATTTGCTTTATTTTTGTAAATATACGGAGGTTTTTTTTTTTTTTTATTTTACTTAATTTATTTATTTAAGTCTACGGAAGAAATCCTTACAGACTATTAACATAATAATTACAAAATTATAAATTAATATAAGTACAATATTTATTTTTTTTTTCAAATAGTACACTCATAAAAAAAGTTTGTAAAGTCAGCAAAAAATTTTGCTGACTCAGCAAAATTTTAGTCAGGAGGATGCTAGCAAAAAAGTTGCTAATGTCAGCAAAATCTTTTGCTGAAAATCAGCGAGCTGATTTTTAGCAACAAAATTTGTAGATTCAGCAAAAGTTTTGCTAACACTTAGTAGATTAGAAATAAAAAAGCGTTGGTAAAAATTAATAAATTTTTTGCTGAATTTTAGTAGACTGAAAAAAAACGCAAAAAATTTGTAGAAAAATTGTAATTTAGTTAATTTATTTGCTGAAAATCATAAAACATATTTTTGTGATTCTTTTAAAAATAATTTACTATAATAACGAAATATAACAATTTTAATTTTCCCACATTGACGACATGAATTAATTTAATATCTGAAAATATATAGAAATAAATATATATAACATAACAAAAATTTTCTTTCAACTACTTACATCAATGGTTGTCTTAATGATGCTATGACGAAACTGCCGAAGATAATTCTAGAAACGAAACGAAAAAATAAACAAAACAAACGAAACGAAAAAAACAACCCTTTTTTTTGCAATAAGAAAAAGAAACCATACAAATCTACCTAAGACGTGTGTTTTTTGTCTTTCTCTTTACTCTGTCTACATGTCTGTATATGTTTTTTCATGGTTGATTTTTTTTACTTGTCTTGTTAGAGTTGTACTTTTTAATATCATTTTCCTCTTCTCTACTACATCTTGACATGCCGCGACATCTGCTTATCAGCACAATTTTTTTTAGCAAAATGAATTAGTAAAACATTAGTATATTAGTAAAGCATTAGTATAAAACAGTTAAGTGCTGAATAAGTATAACAAAAATTTTAGCTGAAAAACACGATTTTAGCAAAAATATTTGCTAAAAAATAGTATACCTGATTTACAAGACGTTTTACTAACTTTTCTACTAACTTATTTTTTTGAGTGTAGAATTTAAAAACAAAATGATGTTGCAGTTATATTAGTTTTTTGTTTTTATATACATCGAGATTATTTTTATGTTATTTTCAATTTATAACGAGCTTTCAACCTCCGTATATTTACAAAAATAAAGCAATCAAATATATTAGCTAGGTTGATACTAGTATTTCGATCTGGCTAAAGATCTCATTAGAACCCGAAGTTTTAGAAAAGCTAGAGCCTCCATAATAGGCAGAACTTTAACAAAAAACCTATTAATTATCAATTTTGCCTCCATTCTTGTCTTCTTAGTAATCAAGCACGTGGTTAGGTCTTTTCCTAACAAGCATCATGACGTTACTAAACTTTGAAGACCAAAAATGTTCTATTTATATAAAAAAATTTTAGTTTGTACTCTGGCTCAAGTAATATTTTTTACAGTTATATTAGTTTTTTGTTTTTATATACATCGAGATTATTTTTATGTTATTTTCAATTTATAACGATCTTTCAACCTCCGTATATTTACAAAAATAAAGAAAATCAAACATATTAGCTAGGTTGATACTAGTATTTCGATCTGGCTAAAGATCTCATCAGAACCCGAAGTTTTAGAAAAGCTAGAGCCTCCATAATAGGCAGAACTTTAACAAAAAACCTATTAATCATCAATTTTGCTCCATTCTTGTCTTCTTAGTAACCATAATATTAACATTTGATGAAATAATATTAACATTTGATGAAAAATCTAACAAATTATAAAAATTATTAAAATCATTACACACTCTTATAAACGGATCAGCATCAGCATACATTTGACGATAGAATGGAGTATATAATGGAGTATAATTACGTGTTGATCTTGGAGGAACGAAAAGTACAAAGTTTTCTAACAGGAAATCGGAGCATATATCACCATTATATTATGTCCTGTGGTTCCTATTGGAACAAAGGGCTACAATATATCACCATTAATCAAATTTAATAAAATGTAACGTTTAGCATTGTCCTTCTACTTTTCAGAGTGGGAAGCTTAACGAGGTTTAGTCTGGTTGTATATGAAGGTAGATTATTAATGGTATTAGGGTAGGTGCTTCGTAAGCAGAACAGCAAAAATTGTTTTTGCACTGATTCAATTTTTCCCAATTTGAACAATGGATAATGGATCCCAAATCACAGATCCATATTCCAAAATTGGTCTCACGAGCGATGTATATAATTGTTAAGTTACATTGGAATCTGTAAATTCCTTAGCCCATCGTTTTATATAAGCTAAGGTGCCACGAGCTTTATTAATCGTCAATAAAATATGCCGTTTAAAATCCAAATTTGGGTTGAAAGCTCGTTATAAATTGAAAATAAGAAAAAAATATTAAATTTTCATAAAATGCCCTGAAAAGGAGTTCGCTCCACACACAAATCATGAATTATCATTTTACAATTTGTTCAAAAAAAAAAAAAAAAATCGTTCAAATTAAATAAAAAAAAAAATCTACCAAGTACGTCATTTTTTGATTCGTGGATAGTGTGGGTTATCCGATAAACTCCATATCTAAGTAATTTTGAGTACATTAACGGAATAAATGAACTAAAAAATTTAATTTTTCAAAATTTCGTTATTTGGGAATATTTTTTAAAAATATTTTTTTTTTTCAAAAATTGGCATTTATCGTTTTTCAACAAAAATCGATTTTTTTCATTTGAAACCATTTCAGTAAGACTATTAACGACGAAAATCGACAAATCATTATTTTAAGGGACATCCTAATATTCATGCATAACGGAAATTTTCACATAAAAACTTTTTGATTAAAGTTAAACACTTTTTTGTATAAAATTTCTCAATTCCCGACTCTGATTTTAATTTGCATTTCATGTATTATGTTGCGATCATAATATTTATTTTTAACTTTTTCTTAGTTATCAGTTCAAAGAAAATATTAGAAGAAGTACACACAGAGAAAAACTTAGCTATTTGCAAACTGAAATTCGGTTTTCTACGACTCCAATTCGCTTATTACGAATTTCAGTTGGTTAATTGAATGTACAAGTATATATCGTTGCACTTATTGAAGTTATAAGTTGTTGCCATTAAAATACACTTTTTAATTCGGTTGGTACTTTATTTCTTTGTGTGTACATCTTTTAAACTTCAATTTCGATCTACGACTACCTTTTTTTGGCAAAACCATATCTATTTTCCTAATTTTAAACAACCTTAACACGCATGTTTATAAATTATTCATTGTTTTATAAATTAGTTGTATATTATTTGCTTGAAGGTATAACAACATTTGGTCTTTTGTTTAATTTCAACACAAAAATTAAATGTTGCGACGAGGTTGACCGTCAAATTTAGCTTGAAGAAGAATGAGGACTTCCTGTTCAGAATTTATTAAGAAATCGCATTAACATGTGTGGCGTTATGGTGTAATGGTTAGCGCGTTGACTGATACACGGATGGTCACAGGTTCGATTTCCGGTGACGACAACATCAATTTAGAAAAATATTATGTATGGGTTTTCTATCACTTATACATATAAGTGATAGAAAATCCAAACGCAGCGCCCACCTTCGGTGTTCCCATAGCACTTAACCCCACCGAAGTAAAATAATGAATCAGGGCTATGAAACAAAAAGCTTTAATAAATTCGCCAAGTCTCTATCAGCAGCAACTGTTTTAAGACTTATCATCTCGCGCAATTACAGTGTTGCCATATTTGAAGCCCTTCATCCTTCACCATCTTTCATCTCTCCACTATCCCCTTTTCAAAGAAAGCAACACATTAATTAATAGGATGAATTTCCTGAGTGTTGCTTCTCTTAAAAAAAAAAAAAAAACTTGGCTACGCCTGACAGGAAGGTAAACATTTAAGTTTTGTTAATATGTAAGTTTGTGCTTTTTAGGAAAAAAATAGCAAAACTTTGATTTTTTTAATTTCTAATTTAAACAACTGTAGTGTTTGAGTGGAACAAGTTATTGCATTATTTTTTTTTATTTAATCAAGAATTTTTTTAGTTAAATAACCAACATTGCAAAATGAAATAAGCCTCCCGCTGTCGGAATATCTCGTGAGTTATTAGAGTAACCCACACATGTAAGAATATTTTTTGTTATTCTCTACTAGCAAATTACAAATATGTTAATTTTTTGAAAATCGGATTATAAACAAAACAAAAAAAATGGCAAGCACTCAAAATTTTATATGTAAAAACGTTCCTATTTTGGGTGCTCATATTGCGTCCCGGGGGTATGTAAGGTTTCAAAAGTCAGAACTTTTAACCAATATTGCGTCACTTATGGCAGTTCCAAAATTCATTGCAATCGGAGTACTAAGTAAGAAATGCACGAA